>PVJX010003733.1:0-23537 GCA_004027295.1 Dolichotis patagonum
TCCTTGTCTTGTGCCTGATTTTAAGGTAAAGGCTTTCAGTTTTTGACCATTCAATATGATGCTGGCTGTTGGTTTGTCATAGATGGCCTTTACCATATTGAGATAAAGACCTTCTATTCCAATTCTCTGTAAGGTTCTTATCATGAATGAGTGTTGGACTTTATCAAAAGCTTTTTCTGCATCTATAGAGATGATCATGAATATTACTGTTATTAATACACGTTTCCAAATGCGTTGTATAAGATAGCATGGTGGATTCTGTATGTGACTGTCATGAGTTTTGCTGTGATAGAAAACAACCCAAATATGTCAATCAACAGAAGCTAATTTAACTAAGGTTACATGTCCACTGCAGGTCCCTGGGGATGGGCAACAGGGCAGATGGCTTTCAGCTTCAGACAGGAACCTAAACTGAGCAGCAGTAGCTAATCTCAGATTGCAGACCAAATGGACTTTTGGGGACTTTTACCCACTTATGAGATGTTCTAGTTTGGAAGCAGCACACATCCCTTCTGTTCATAACCCCTTGGTCAGAATTACAAGCTCCATGCAAAGCAAACTACAGTTTAGAAGCAGGCAGAATTAGAACTATTCAGTGATCTGCTCAGTAGCTGGGTATCCATCTAAGGTTTTGGTTTCCCCAACAATAAAGCCATAGAAAAAGGAGTCAGGATAACTAAAGAGGGAGAAAGACAAAGGGAAATAAACTAACATGTAATATTCTTAAATTTATACTTATTTTAAGGGTAAATGAATTTTATAGAACTTCTACCAGCAAAAATATTGAGTTACTTATTGGATGGAGACACCACAGACTTGACAATCATTAGGGATTCTAAAGATTTAAGCTAACTCTGGGTGTGGAAAAAGTCCTAGGAAACTGAATCCTGCAGAAATTCTCAGGAGACAGCTGCTCAGCCACACTCACAAACCTCGGAGAGACATAGACAGGAGCAATGGACTGACCAAATGTCAACCCTGACCCATGCCCTATGGGATTCATATCATCACCTTTACAGTGAAGCATGTGAAACCTATCATATCATGTCCCGTGACCATGAGACATGCATACATACAAACACTCAACACAGTGTGCGATATGTGAGAGCTTCTGGAAATGTTGACCTCCTTTGCTCTTTGTAAGCTAGCACCTTGCACAGTTCCTGTTATGGCTTAAGTTTCCCCCAAAGCTTCATGCAGTCATGGAGGCAGCTAAATCTAGTGCTTGTGATTGGTTCACTGTCTAGTGCTGGGATTGGTGGCATAAGTGCTTACCCACCCAGGGGTGGAGCTGACATACAATATAACAGAGGGAAGGAGGGGTGCTTTCCTCTTATTGCCCCTTGCACTCTTGTAGCTTGCAGCTGCCTTGAACAGCTGCCCCTTAGCCACACCACCCTGCCTGGAACCAGCTAAGCATGGACTAAAACTTCCAAAACTTCCAAACACTACAAGATAAATATACCTTTCCTTCTTCGCTTTGGGCCCCAGGTATTTTTGTCCCAACAAGAAAAAAGTAACAAAGACAGTTCCTCAAGACAAGAGGGGCTCAAAATATTCAGGGACAGAAAGGGAGGGAGGAGAAGAGACAACTTTCAAAATATTTAAAATGGGAGTGACTCACATATGTCTACTGTGCATCATCAGATGTTCAGATAAACGTTCTGTGTGTAGCATGCCATGGACAGTGTTGGAAATAAAACAATGAAGTAGTCGTTTCTCTGACATTTGTTCTATGCCACCTCAGGGTGAAAAATCACAATGATAGACAGGACACAAAATAACCTCCAAAGATGTGCCCTCAATTTCACACAACTACAGGCAGTAAGTTTCCACCTCACCACACCCATCCAGCAGCATAGACAAAGAGACTCGGAATCTATGCCTGTGGTCAGTCTGGTGGCTCCATGATTACCCTCAGTCAACAAGAAGAAAGCTAACACTAAGTATGGCCCATGGCTCCCAGGCCGGGAAAGGTCCTCAGGAACTTAACTATCTTTAACAATCAAGGGGAAAACTCCATTTGACCAGGATAAGCCATTTTCTGGACACACTCTTAACCAACTTGTCCATGTTTCCCACTATGTCCAAATCTAAGGTGCCTGGAATAGAGCAGATGTTATTTCACAACAATGATTATTTCATTTCTTTCATAGGATCATCAAATGTGCTATTTGCACAGAACATAATACAGGAAGACTCAGGCATACTTTTATTCTACACACACACACACACACACACACACACACACACATATACATCATCCACTCTGGTGGAACTGACGTGTATACAGTTTCAGCAACTCAGGTTTCCTTATATGGTAACATGGTTTGTTTTTCTTTTTCTAAGAGAAAGCCTTGGATTTATTATGTTCATCTCCTTCCTAAATGAGCTGAAGGGAGACTTATAAAGCAAATAAACAGAAAGATTTATGGTTTATTTCTCAGAGCAGCTAAAAACTATGGAAAAACTCATCTACCTTTCAAGACAAGAACCTGGATTGGTCGACCAGAAACTAAGGGAACCTAAGAGGTTTCCAATTAAACCTGTAATTTAAATCCTTTGTCTTTCCGCAGTAAATACGCGAGGGGAGAAGGGGGTGCTCCTGAATCCCATTCATACCTTTTGAAATGTAACCATCTGTGGTCATTAAAAACAGGATTTCCCTTCACACTAAGCACTACGTATCCATAATGTTGATAATAATTCGGAAACGAGGGAAATGGAGGATGAGGAAGAGAAGGAAAATAGAGCAGGCAGCTAAGCAGGAGTAGATGATGTCGTGAAGGTGGGGCACAAGAGTCCTGTGTTGTAAGAAGAAGAAAGAGAGGAGAGGTGGCAGGTAGACAGGGCCAGGCTGAGAATTCGGGATGGTTCTGCCACGAAGTCTTCCAGGAGGGAGAGATCGTGAGAGACTGAAGCAGCATCTCTGAATCTATGGGGGACGCCATGCTGATCCACGCTGACCCAAGAGGTGCCTAGACCACTTCATATCCAGCATACCAAATTATGCTCATTTGGGACCCATAATAAACAGAAAAAATGAAAATGGACAAAATACCTCCTTATAACTCTTTGATAATATATTGTCCTATTTTGTGTCATTTGTTTTTCACTGAGACAAATATGGCTTTGGATTAGGATCTCAGCAATATCATTTATTAATAAGTGTAACCTTGGGCAAAACCATTAACCCTCTCAGAGCCTTGGTTTTATAGGAATAACAGTAATACTTAGCTTGTATCATTGGGAGAATTAAGTGAGATAAACAATATGAGATGCTTATCACAGTGACTAGCGTGGAATAAATGTTGAAGAAATACCAGTTTCCGTGAGTGGTAGCAGCTCTGCCATCATTGTCTGCTGTAGGGCCAAAGGAGCTACAAAACTAACATGGTTCAGGGGAGAAACAGCTAGATGCCTTGTAAAAAGACCCAAGTTTAAGTTTCACTTCCGAGCCTCAATTCGCTCTTGCAGAAATAAAAACTAAGATTGTAGAATCGAAAAATCTAAAGCCCCTCCCCGACCACTTGGCTAACCTCAATCAAGCCTCTTGACTTCTCCTAGCCTCTGTGTCCTCACATGTCAGATAAGGCTTGTTATGAGAGCTCCAGCAGTAAATGAGGCAGACAAAACTCCTTCACATCTGGAAGCCTATTCTCACACGAGTAAAAATATAACATGCGCTGTAAGGGTTCATTTAACAATTCTGTGGGGGTGTTGTTGTTGCTGTTGTTGTTTTGTCTTTTTGAGACAGGGTCTCTATGCAGTTCAGGCTGGCCTTGGGCTCACTTTGTAGCCTAGGTTGGTCTCAAACTTGCAACGGTCCTCCTGCCTCAGCCTCCCAAATGCTGGGATTGCAGGAGTGCGCCACCACGCCTGGCTAATTCTGTGTATTTTAAGAAGGGACAAAATGAAAAGATCCCTGACCTTGGAACAGATTTCATTGAAAGCCTGGCTCTGAATCTTGGACGTCACTTCACCTCTCCAGGCCTCAGGTTTCTCACTTATAAAGGCATCTAAAATTAAGAACTAATACTTTATAAGAGCCAACTCAGGAGATAAACATAACACATATTAAAGCACTTTACAATGTACTATACAAATATTTATTATCATATTTACCTATACACACATTAAAAAACACACATTACACTCAAATAAGGAAAAAAAAGTGATGGACCATTCTCTTCACAGTTATTCAAAAATGCTAAATAATCAGGTAACTTACACAAGATAAACAATCAGTATATAAGTGTCTGCATTAAAGTCTCCTAAACCTTTAAAACTCACCCTGGTTACAGGAAATCTTGGCAAGGGTCATAGAAACACCCAGAGATTTCTAGGAACCCCTGAAATGTTTAAATGTTTCTGGGACCCACAGTAGGAAAACGCACTAAGGACTAATTTTAAAAAGTTTCCCACAGAATTCTGGTCTCATGCATGATAACAGGTTTCATATGTGAATACAGACGGCTCTGTACATACAACACATAAGCAGGTGCTATGTTAAAACACTGTCCTGTGACTATTTCAAAACCACTGCATGAAATGCTGACACCTGGCACGCAGCACGTGATAAAAGAAGTTTGAGTAAGAGCTCACGTTCCCCTTCCTTCTTAGAATGATTGTAAATTTAAGTAAACACAACTCAAGTATGTGAATAACCCCTCCAAATTTCCAAAAAGAGGCCTTAGAGCTCAGGTATAGAAAAATACAAAGCCCATAGCTGGAAGGTCTGCTTTTCGCTCAACAGCCAGTTAAATTCTGGGTGTGCTTTGGACAAACATTGCATGTTTTTGATAGTCATGATCCATACTAAAATTTATTACAAAGCACGTTTGAAAGTGAAACTGAGTTGTATGTATTCTACGTGAAATCTTATGTATTCTATGTAATGGATGATATATAACACATTTAATCTAGACCATGTTACATAGGTTTATATGTGTGCATGATGCATATCCATGCACAAGAAGAAAAGGCATGTTTCCAGAGCTCTTCCAGAACTAATCATACAGCAAGCGGCAGGCTTCACTGTCAGGGAATGCCACGCATTGGCACTTAACTGGGGAAGAAGGATGGCACTGAGATGTGTTCAGGGACACTTAAAAAGGTCCTAATTTTTATTATCTATAGGATAATCATTCACCACAAATGAGTTGCAAACCATCAAAGTGGATATAGGGGAAAATCCACTTTTCAGTAGTAGATTGAAACACTAGGCCTGTAGAAAGCATTGAAAGCACTTTAAAATTTTAAGGATTTCCAATTTCCATTAAACTGATTTCCTTTGAATGCTTATACCCCAGAGTAACAGAGGTATTGGAGCCTCATATGAGAGCAGTCTCCCAGGCTGCCACAGATTCTGAGGTGAGCAGTCCAGCAAGAGAGAGCAAACTGTAAGACATGAGGATCTGGAGAATCCGTGCTCATCTCAGCCACCTTGCAAATCAAAGAGGATGCTTTGTTTCCTCTGCCCAGCAAAAATATTCTCAGCTGGTGTGTCAGAAACACAAACAGACAATCAGAGAAAATATCGTTTCTGAGTAAAACATTTGCCAAAGCATTGGGCTGGAGAAACTAAACACCCAGTATAGCCTGGCAAATTAAAAAGAAAAAGAGAAGGATCACAGGAATCACTTGGAGTCAGCTTCCTGGGATCATTCTGGTTTTTGTTGTTGTTGTTTGTTTTGGTTTTTTTGTTTGTTTGCTTTGTCTTGTTTTTTGTACCAGACCTTGAACTCATGACCTTGCACCTGACAGGCAGGCGCTGTGCTGCCCAGCTATATCCCAGGCCTCCTCTGGACCACTCTGTATCTACGAATTACTTTTGGTGTCGGAAGGAAGGAATTAAATCTGGCTGTGCCATAGAATAAATGTGTGACACTGTGCTGGTTTTCCTTAGTGATCAATTAAGACTGAGTAAGGTACAAGTGTGAGGACCTGCTTAGCACACTGCCCGGCACGAATACGAGTTTTCCCTCTTTTGTTCGGTAAAACTTAGCAAACACCTGTGAGTGCCCCATCCTAACACCAGTAGCTCACTACTCAACGCTATTTACTGGGCGTGCACTCACTCTACTCCGGGAACTCTGCAGGGTGCCAGAGGTAAAACAAACCAGTCTTTATCAACATTCCAGTCTTTGTGAAGAGAATGCTCACTTCCATTCTCTCTTGTCAATGGTAAAGAAATAAATATATCATCATGTTCATCAAATGCAAAATACATTTGCATAATGTCAGAAGTATCGACGTGTGAACTATCATCTATCTGACAAACCAAGATTTTAAAAAACGAGGCTCAAAAATGTTGAAGTTTTGAAGAGCCAGGTGTTAGCCTCAAAAGGCAAAATTGTGTATTCAGTAACAGCAAGAAAAGTGATGAAGACCCAGGAACAAATGAAAAGTCCCAAACTCTCCATGGCAGCTCTTGAGATGCTATTAGCTAGAACCAGCATTCTGCAAATCCTTTCAATACCCAGAAGAGGAAGATACCCTGCTAGTAAAATTGTATAAGCACAACACATTTAAAGGTGGCTTTCTCCATCTTAAAATTGGAAAAGAAATGAATATAATTTCTCTATGAGATGCTAAATGTCTTAGTGAAAAAAACCCATATCATGCTATTTGGTAAAGGAAATCTCACCTTTAACAGTTCATTTAGAAAGCATATTTTGCATAAGTGCTATACTCACTCCTAGGCTGAGTCTCAGGAACACAAAAGCAAATAAAAAGCAGTGCTGGCCTTCAAATAGCTCTTAACCTCGAAAACACATTGCAATATCAATTGGAGAAATTGTTATGCCCATTTTCTTGTAACCTCAGCTTTATTTAACTTTAAAGATAACAACATGTAATGTATTAACTATTGGTGTTCTATTTCTTTCTTTTTTTTTTGTACTGGGGATCAAACTCATGACATCACGCTTGGCAGGCGGGTGCTTATGCTGCTAAATCCTCAGCCCAGGTATTCTGCTATTTTGTTTTACCATTTTTTCATAAAATAAAAAATTTAAAAAGAAAATACATTGTAAATAAAACAGTAGTAAAGATCCTATGTGATCGCCACCCTAATAAAGGTTTACGTGAAGTACTATCAGAAGCCAGAAGAGAGGACCAGAGTCAGCCATCTGAGTTTGATGCAGTGTGGATGAAACAGCCAGAAAATTAATTCTAACTTCACTTTCCCCACAAAAACCAATCTACCCCCCACATCCAATCTCTCAGCCATTCCTGTTCATTCTACCTCCCCTCTGCCACTATATCTTCCTGGGTGATCACAAGAGATTGACAATGGTGTCTCTTCCTTGCCACTACAGCAAGAATAAGTTTTCAGAATTACAAAGTGAATCTTGTCACCTTTTTGAAACCATTTTTATCACCTCCAACAAATTTACTTCACTTCTTGAGCAGAAGCTACATTTCACAGAGCCTACAAGGCCTCCCAGCTCTACCTCCCTCCACTTTTCTCCAGCCCCCAGTGGGTTCTAGTACCCTAGGGGCTCCCCTGCTCTCCTGCAGCGTTAGGCTTTCAGAAGTACTGTTCTCAGTGCTTCAATCCATCGTCTCTCGCCCTGCTGCCATCCCCTAAGCCATCTCCTCCATGCTCTCAGCTTGACTCTCCTGTGACATCTCACACTTTCCAGCCCTCAAGCAGTCAGCATCCTTCACACACACCATGGTCCTGATCTCTGGAGAATGTAGTCTTAGGTCTTGGTCTTCCCATTACTCACTACAAACTGACACACATCCTGAACCACATAGTTTAGAACTTAACTGTACCTAATTCAGCGGAGGTGATGCCAGAGTTCATTAAGAGTAGGCGGTAGAGAAGAGATGACGAGAAAGAGGAGGAGTGAAGGGGAAGTGAAGTTGATTACCATGGGCTAAGTATATGTGCCAATTCCTCAGGATGCCTGCAATTTTTAGGGATTGAAAAAATGTACCAAAAAATTATTTCTCACTGAAGAAAGTCCTAGTTCAGGCTACATTTTGTCTTAGACCCGTCTGCTCCCTTAAGTTCTTACAGCAGTTTTTAAAGGAGACAAACGAAGTAAGTGTTAGCTCACTAATTTTACAAATGGAAAGAGATGGAAATCTCTGAGGAAATGCTAGGAGTTCTCTCCAAGGTACTTCAAATCAACATCTAACCTTTCCACTTACCTTTGCTATTCTTCTCTTAGGGTTTTTGGTGTACAATTCTAGTTGACTCAGCCAAGTATCACCAGGGAGCCAAAGTCACAGTGGGCACTAACACCTGAGCTGCAAAAGCAAGACCACGGTAGAACCATGGTGAGTTCCATTCTTCTCATTCCTGTCTAGATAGGGCCATTTGGAAGATGCTCAAAAGGTGCATTAGTTTTGAAACAACCAAACAGGTTTAAAGCTACTAAATTTCCATTTCCATTTAGAGTTCTACAAATTGGATCTGTCTCTGAAAATAAGTGAGGCCATTATTCCCTTCCTTTTTTACTTTTCTTCCTTCCCTTTCTTGCTGCCTCACATGCTAAGTACAATAAATAACATAATATATGCAGCACTGTACGGTGAGCTAATAGATGTCTCCTTGTGATGCTTAAGGTGGAGATAAATCATTGAAAAATAACACAAGGCCATTTTGCAGAATTAGCCTCTGGGTCCCATCCTGCTCCAGGCACAGCAAGATAAATTGGAGAAAACAGCAGGTACTAGAGCTCTCACAAGCAATTCACAGTCCAGAATCTGATGCAACAGGAGTGCAAAGATTTGAGGAGAGGCACCAGCGAGGCCAGACAAATTCCTCCTGACGATCTCAGTGATGCTTCTGTCCCTTTCCTAGCCACACTGGCTAAGCCTGAGAACTCACTGAGACACCAGCTCCTGCTTGCCCTGGATCCCTGCCTGCAGCATATCTCCAGCCAACGTTACCTCCATGGTCTTAAGCACGGTTTCCCTAACAGACCAATCCAATTGGGTCCTTCCTATCTCCGAGTCTCGCTTAAATCTCAGCCACTACATATCCTTGCTGATGAAAAAAGCTCTGTGGATCCACCTTTTATATGTATACACATGACTAAGAAAGTACATGCCTGTGCTATTGTATGAATACACCATGCACATTATAAAATTTGTACCAAACAGGAAACTAGAAGAATCAGATGGAAATAAACATAACTGAAAGTTTAATGTTTCAATGGATCCAATTCCACACATGTCTGATGCCTGCTCTCTACCCATGTATGTGCTGGCCTCCAAGATAAGCTGAATCTCCACACATGTTTAGGGTGCTCTCCACCATCTGGCCACCAGCTATGTCTCCATCCTCAGCTTTTGCCCAACCTCTTATGTTCCAGCCATGCTCAGCTTTCACTTTGTGCTTTTGTGTGTGCTGACTCTACTCTTGCAGACCACTGCATTCTTAAGTGCTCGGTTCCTCAGCCATGCTCCCATAGGGCAGCCATTGATGGCTACCCCTGGCAGGTCACACTAATCCCACATGGCACTATTTAAAACCTACAATGGAACAAATCCCAGTGTATGTTCATTATCTGATTTTAGTGCTCTCTTTGTCTTTAGACTGAAAGCATTCTGAGGGTAGAATCTGTAGCTGAAACCATCTTTGGATTCCTACAAGCCAATACAGGATCCAGCCACATAGGTGGTCAATTAATCTGTACAGAATGGAACTAATATTTTACAAGCTATTCCTTGCACAGAGGACTATTATCTAGAATATATAAAGAGCTCAAAAACTTAGTCCCTCCTCCCAAAAAAGACCCAATTATAAAATGGGCAACTGAATGAATAGGCACTTCTTAGAAGAAGAAACACAAATGGCAAATAAATACATGAAAAATCTTCAATACCTCTGACCACTGGAACAACACAAATTAAAACAAAATTGAGATTCCATCTTACTCCAGAAAGAATGGCTACTCTCAAGAAATCAAATAATAAGACAAGCCACCAAGGCTGCAGGGGTGAATGAACCCTTTCACATCGTTGCTGGTAATATACACTAGGAAATCACTCTGGAGATTCCTCGAAACACTAATTCTAAAAATTCCCTTTGGCCCATCTTCAAGATAACCTCCTGAAAGAGTTAAATGCTTCATACTCTAGTGATATATGCGTACTCATGTCATAACAGCACAATTCATAATAGCTAAACCTGGAAGTGGTCTATGTGTCTGCCAACAGATGATGGATAAGGAAACTGTGTTAGTCACACATAATAGAGTACAATTCTGCCATAGAGAAGGACAGACTTGAATGATCTGTGGAAAAATGGATGCACCTGGAATCCATAACTTTAAGTAAAATAAATCAGACACAAGCTTAACTATTGCATGGTTTCTCTTATACTGAAAACCCAAAATATAAATAAACTATGAACAAAAAAAAGACAGATAAAAGGGAACAGGGAGATACAGAATTTTTAAAGGAGAAGGGAAGGATAAGGAAGGGAACAGAGAGTAGTAAAAGGAATTGAGATGTGTTATGTCCCTGTACCAACTCCCCACAATGAATGCAATCATCAGGTACTACAAATGTATACTATTATAGATAGATAGATAGATAGATAGATACAATTTTTATTTCATAAGTAAAAGACTTTAAGTAAAAAATACTCACTGAAAGAATGAGGTCAGGCTCTATGCCTACTGCCCGGCTGCCCTTGGGTAAGACTGCCACGTACAACCTTGCAGGCTTCGTACTGCATAATCTCCACGGTGCCACTCACCAGGATCACTGCAGGAATGGGGTCCCCTGGTGCTGTGTGCAACAGATGCCCCACCCACTTCTACTCACCCCACAGTGACTAAACACAAAACAGTGGTTCAGAGCATATGCTGGTAGATATAGCAACATCTAGAGTGTACACCCACCACAAAGACCACAAAGCCCTGAATGCTAGCACAAGCACTGCCAGCAATGAAAAAATATTTGTTGTTTTTATAATCATGTGTCATCAGGCAATTATAATCATAAATAATGTGAAGTACATAGTTATGCTGCTTCAGCCTATAAAAAATGCTTCCACGTTCAATATCTTATTTAAATGCCTTGACCAAATCAATAAAGGTTTTTACATAGGCCTTGTTTACAAGGCCCATTTGGACTGTGAGAAAATCAAACATGGAGAAATGGTTGACTCTCAAAGGTCATCCAGCTGGTAAGTGATGAGGTGGGATTAATCAAGATCTCCTTTTTCCTAGTTGGGGGTCACCCACTATATTAGTATCCTGGGAGTTGTCAAGAAAATAAATGGAGGCAAGAGAAACACTTGTTATGGCTTGTGTCCCCTCAGTGCCTCACACAGTCACAGATGGGGCTTTTTCAGTGGTGGTTAGATCTGGAATGTGTGACTGATTCATGGTACAATACTAATAAGATGAAGGCCACTGGGATTAAGAGTGCTAGGATTAAGGGTGGATGATTTCTAAATCAGCCCACTGATTGGTTTGGCAACATCCTAATTGCCATAGCCTGGACACACATAAAGAATAAAACGAGGCTTCTCTCCCCACCCCTCGTCTTGCTTGCTTTGCTACCTTCTGCCCGTCATGAACTGTTCTTCTCTGCCAAGCCACCCTACCTCAGAGCCAGCTGGTTATGGACTGAAGCCTCTGCAAACTGTGAGCTAAATGAACCTTCCCCCTTTAACTTTCAGTACTGGGAACTCTGTCTCAGCAACTAGAAAAAAGTAACTAGGATAACACTAGAAAGTAGGATTCTGTGAAGATAGATGGCCACCACGGCAAACTGCCAGGCAGGAATGACCTGTTTACTCTCCTTGACTAACAGCTCTCCTTTCTATATTCACACTGTTTTAGTTTTTCACTTTCTTTTGCTATGCTGCTTAAAACTTAACAACCTAGGATTTTGTTAGTAAGTATCCTTTTTTTTTAAGAATACACATATCTCTGCTAATGAAGATGGATATTTATCATATACAAATGTATACCAGCTGTTGCATGTATTTGATTCCTCCTGTCATAAAGCTCAGAACCATAACATGTAAGAGATTGAAAACAAAGAGATAGAGATTGTGACTTCTGTCGGGAAGAAAAAAGTCATGGGTCACGCTCAGACATGAGGTACAACAAGGACTGAATAAACCCCAGTGACATGATACAGTGGCAGCCATGGAGAAGCCCAAAGATAATGCCAATAAGAAAAAGAAAAGGAAACTGTTAAGAAATTAAGTCCCATGGAGTTCCTAAGAAAGCAAGTTTCAATATAATTCACTGAAGCCAAAGCCCTAAAACACAGGAAATCAAAACATAAAAGACTTAAAATTAGTGGGGTTTTTTTTCATTTAGTAACAAGAAAATTTTGCAAGACCAGAAAACTAGTCACCAAAACAGATTCCTTCAAAGCACACAGATAGGACAGTTTACCAACCTCTCTTGAAGGTGGCTATGACCAGTAACTAAGGCCTGGCCAGTGGAACGGAGCCAGTCCCAGGCCCACAAAATATTTCCCACTGGTGACTTCCGCTTCCCTTTCCCTTCCAAACTGACTTCAGAAGCTATGCAACACACAAGGTGGGGCCAAAAGAGGGAAAAAAACTTGATTCCTTGGGTCATGTCTTTGAAGAAAAATATCCCAAAGTGTGTTAATCAGGAGCATCTATTTGAAAGATTATGTGAGTCAGGAAACAAAAACTTTCATTGTTTTAAGTCACACAGAACTTGATTATATTTCTATAAACAGTGGATCAGAACGATGTTTGGAAAATGATTCTTTTATGAAAATCAAAGTACAGGCACTCAGCATGATGAAGGAGAGCATTCTGAAGGAAAGGCAGTGCCGTTTACATGAAATAAAGCTAACAAGCAGCATTTTAGCAATACGTGGACTGAGTATTAGCAGAGGTTAGCAGAAACAGTTCTTGCCTGGCCTACAGACTCTGAAGTTTATAAATTAGCTCTTGTCAACACTAAGAAGCCATAGCACATGTTTCTACATGAATCAGCTTGCAGCTCACTTTCTTTTTCCTTCCTTCTTCGTTTCCTTTTCTTGTTTCCATTTTTTCTTTCAACAAATATAGTTGACTGTCTATAATTCACAATGCACTATTCTAGATGCTAGATATGCAAACAATAAAGTAAAATGTCTTCCCTTGTGCAGTTTATATTTTAAAAAGGCAAAGTCAACTAAAGATGATTTTAGATAACACATGCTATAAAGAAAATAGAATTCAAAAATTAAACTGGTCTATGGAGGAGCAAAGGGTAGTAGCAGAGCTAACTTAGCCAGTTTAGGAAAGGTTTTTTTCTAGAGATGGTCACATTTGAGCTACAACTTCAGCAATGACTACAGGGACAGACAGAAACAGAGAGAGACAGAAACAGAGGCAGAGGCAGAGACAGAGACAGAGACAGAGAGATTTGCAAAGACTTAGGGGAAGGACACCCAGGATTGAGGAAAGAATTACTGCCCAGGCCAAGTCAGGGACACAAGCGAGGGATACTTCTTGTCCAAAGGCTTGACGAGGAACCTTTCTGAGCCCAGAAGTTTAACACGAACTGTTTGATCTAACCCAGGTACAGTAACCAGGATTTGAATTTGCTGCTGTTTTGCTGTTTAATATAATTCTGAGCAACAACTTGTTGGAGCAAGGGCTTGAGAGTTAAGGGCTCAGAGGAGAGAAAGGGCAGGAACGGACGCATGTGCAAAGCAAGCCTCAGAAATACAGAGGCAGAGGCAGATAAAAAACAGACCCAGGAAGAAGGTTCCCCTGCACTGCTCTTGGGAGGACAATGGTACACACTTGCAATGACAAAGCAAAGGCTGGAGATCTCTGTGTCCTCTACAGGGGGACCTGGGGCTTAACAGGTACCTGGGTAACACAGAATACCTTCAGGGGAGGTAAGAAGGTAAGAGGTAAGAGCTAAGAAGGTAAGAAGAAGACTCCAAGGTTATTTTGTTGGTTTGACTTGGTCTAGTCTGGTTTGGTTGGGTCTGGTTCCATTTGCTTCAGTTCAGTTCAATTCGATTTGGTTTGGTTTTGCTTGGTCTGGCCTGGTTCAGTTTGGTTTGATTTGGTTTGGTCTGGTTTGGTCTGGTCTGGTCTGGCCTGATCTTTGGTTTTCTGTTTCAAGGTTGGAAATTGAACCCAGGAACTTCACACTGAGCTACATCCCCAACCTTTTTTAATTTATTTTTTTACTTTGAGAAAAGGCCTCATGGAATTGCTACATTGCCCAGACTGTGCTGGAAATTACAACCCTCCAACCTCATCTCCAGAGCACATCACTGCTCCCAGCGCCAAGGTGTCCTTATCTCAAGCACTCTCACTCCCCCAGATCCATGGGCACAGGAGCTAGGAGGTCAGCTTTTGCTAACAGTGCATAATCAGAAGAGGCTTTTGATCCTTGTCCAAAGCAGGGTTTCAGGAAAATGAAGGCCAGATTTGAGCATCAATTGAGCTACATAGATCACAGAGCTCACACATTTTTAAAGATATAAAACATTTAAAGGAAAAAAATGTAAAAAAAAAAAAAACATTATCTGGTTAACTCATGGATAATTAGAAGTGTAATTAAGCACACCGGCCAATTTTCCCATAAATTCTCTTAATCAAGAATTTAGCGTTTTATTTCTATGAAAGCACTCAGCCTCTGCATCCCATACATCTCTACACTTTCAGCTACTCTGGGAGCTGTTTCTTGTTGGCACTGATTTCCCCGTCACTTTCCTTGCCTCTTCCTTTTGAAGGGGTCAAGGTCTTCATTATCACTGCCAATCATGGAAAAGAAGTTAGAAATCACCTTGTTAATCAGTTGCTGTGCTCTACGCATCTCAGAAATTTTGTTACATGAAGTTATTAACTTCATACCAATGCAGGAAAGCTTTCTTTCCAAATATATCCTTGGATGCAACTCTATTTGAGCTTTCCTGAGAAATGAATGAGTTCATCGTTGTCGCTTATCATCCGTGGTGCCCCAGTTCTAACAACGGGCCCCTGACAGAACTGATGAGACCTAGATCTTCTACCCAAAGTCCGTTTCCCTCACCACACTTTCATTCTCCCAGAAAACCATGGGAAGCCCACTTTCTCAAAGGATTAACTTCATGGAGCATGCCAATTTCAAAAAAGACTGTCACCAACATTAACAATTAAACATGATGGCAATAATAATGGTGAATATTTAGTAAATATGAGAGTTTCCTGAATTTTAGACACATACTATCTCATGATCATACTAATTGGGAAATCCAACTTACCATGTTGGATTTGATTTAACAAAGCAAGTGCGGTGTTCAAAAAAATCTATCGCCTGACAGCAGAGCCAGTGCAGGCTGACCAAACGCTCTGTACCTCTGGGGACATTCAGCATTCGCTGGGTTAAAATTTGCTTTTCGTTGAAAGCATGGATTCTTCAAACCGCACAAGGTTTGCAGGAGCTAATCCAAGTGGATATATCGGTAAACTGAGCAAAGACAGGCAGGGGTAACAGATAACTGCCCCTCAGCACTACCTCCAAAAACCACATGTTCCTGGGGTATACATGATTATTTTTCACTCATGCCCCGCGTCCATCACCTGTCAGTTGTCACCGGCTCCATGTCATCTTCATTCTGGAACAATAGCTAAAAGACAAGTCCTGATTTTGAATACTGCCAGTTTTTGTGCCAGACAGAAAAGAAAATGAGGTAGAATCCTGCAAAAGTTCTTCACCTGTTCACTCTGAAATGACAATGACACACGTCACACTCACTTATATTCCTTTAACCCCACCAGATGTAGAACAAAATGAGGAGATAGCAAATATTTTGAACAATGTTATGATGTTGGAAAATTATGAGTGGTGAGAGGGTCTGAACAAGTCTAATTAAAGCATAAGGTCCTGGAGTAAAAATACACTGAGTTTTCTCTTCATTTCTCTGGGTCTTCACATGTGCATTTGTAAAATGGGGCATTAATGACAGAATGCCGCCAATTTCCTCACAGATTTATTTAATCCTCAGGAAGTATACCATGTATAAAAGGCATCTGGAAAATTCAAAGCACTCTGCAGGTAGAGGTCTTACCATTCAAGGCTAATCATAGTACTTAATATTCATGGCAGAGTCTAGAGTGCAGATGACATCACATTATTCTTTATTCATCAAAGTAACTTCTTACTACAGGAAGACATAGTTTATAAGACTGTATATTTAGATTCCAAATTCAAGAAGAAAGATCATCAATAGGGCCCCAGTTGTGATACTTTCCCCAGAGGTTACTTCTAATTTAAAATAATGGGTCAGAAACTATTTAAGACCAGTTGGTTGAAAATGTCATCACAAAGAGAAAACGTTTCTGCTCATCAGGTTCCTAAAATACTAAAATCCAACTAAAACCATCTTCAAAATAGGGCCTGTTGCAGCTTGAATTGCAAGGGCAAAAAGAAGCAACCTCCTGTGAATTGTATCATCGCTGACAAAAGGTTTTATTATTTCCCATTGATTGGCCAGGAGTTCCGTTATCTCCTCTCCAGCAGTTTCTACAACAATCTCTGCAGAGCAGGAGTCCTTAATATACCACAGCTCTGCAACTACCCTAGGAAGTTAAGAAAATTGAAAGCCTTTTGTGCTTCTTCTTGCACTAACAGCCCAAATAGGCTTTTCAAGATAGCCTGGACAACGGGAGTAATATTTTGTTTTAATTTGCAAGCCAGTCTTGTTCATTGGGATTTAATAACATGGGCCATTTTTGCTCCATTCACACAGGGTAAAAAACAGTTTGTATGAAGCAGTTTCTGCATTATCTAGTTCTCTATAAGTTAGGATGAGCCAGTAAGACCAGGCTTTAGTACCTACCTCTAAACTTGTCTGACAGATTACTCCAGAAGACATTTACTAAGACAGAGCTAGGAAAATGGTCACAAACTCACTTTAACCATTAAAAATATAAGGTAAACCTAGCTTTTGCCACCCCCAAAAGCCACGCCTAACCTTTTCTGTTGCTGCCTCCCAATTTGGTTCACACAAAGGACAAAGATCATTTGGTATCAACAAAGACAAACTCCTCCAGCTCCACAGCAGGACAAATTAGCTCAAATCCGTAGTGGTCATTTCCTTCCTTTTCCCCAAACATTGGTCTAATAGTGCATGTGTACATTGGGATTTAATCCAGATTTGAAATCTAAGACAGGCCAACCTTTCTGTGCATGGTAGAGGTGGGGCTGGACAGCCTTCCTCGGAAGGAAACTCTTCCAATATAAAAAGACAGAACTCAACATAGAGAGATTTATGCTTCCTGCTCCTGCCTTCCTTGCTTGCTTGGGATGCTGCCAGGCCTCACCATGACTGTGGCTACAGCAGTCACCATGCAATCAAGGGACACGCTCCATATGGCGGGCTAAGGAGAGGAGGCATCTGTTCCCAATGGCAATGGTGACTCCATTCCGTTCTCAGAGCTGCTCCCCTGGACACCCAGGGTTTCATCCTTGCTTTCCTCTCTGAGCTCTGTACACTAGAAGACCCCAGTCATTCAGCCATTTCTCCTTAGGGGCCTCTCATGAACAAGTGTACCAGGACTTGTGGAAAGTCTCCAGGAAAACAGAGAGATGAGTGATGCCCACACCCATCACCATCACCCAAGGAAGCACCAACAGGCACACAGCCAAGGCCCAGTGAAGTCGCTGAGCTAAGTGGGAGCTTGTGCAAGAAGACTGACTCAGACCTAAGACCACTCAGCATAATATCACAAGGCCTCCTGCAAAAGGCAGGTTTCATATCACAGGTGGCTGCTCTTGAAGCTGAGTCCAACGGGCAAAAATAATAATGGCATGAAGGAGGACAGAATCAAAGAGCATTAGGATCAGCAACTCTCTCCCCTATTCCTCCAGGTCTCCCTAGCTCAGGAGGGCCAGGAATGGGGGTGAACTGAATCCACTGGACAACTAAAAGGTATGCTAGTGTTCATGGAAGCAAGACCCAAATTATTTCGAGGTTCTTGGCATCATTATTTTAATTGTTCGGAATCCATCTCCACAAAAAGCAGAAAGTAGGAAAGTAAGCTTTTTAGTTTATAGGACCCTACCTGATAGCATTTTTTTCCATAGTGAGAAGAGGACAGACTGCTCATAATTTAATTTTTCTTTTAATGGCTTAAATTTTCTGCTAGAAAACTGTATAAGGTAAAATTTTAAAAACAGACTTTAGTGTGAAGTATTCAAATTTATAATCCACTTCCCCCAAATTAACAAATCAGTAACATGATACTAAAGGGTAGATAAAAAGGTTTATAGTCAAAGAGTAGCTTCATTCTCTAATCAACTTCAAACCTAGAAAGTAAGCAAAAGGATAAAAAAGTAATGGAAGAAAAGAAAAAATGTTAAGAATATTGCTAATTAAAAGCAAAGTATAAATTAACAAGTATCCCTGAAGTTATGAAAACAAAAAACTACCAACACTGCCACCGAATAGATATATTTCCTCAACAACTGTTAAGTCTTTAGCCAAACTCAAAAAGTTAATGGAGGAGAAATGATATAAAAGTGAAGAATGGAAAGGAACTTACTCTTACTGGCAGAGATCACTGTTATCTTTACCTTGAGAACTCTCAATACCAACTTTAGAAACAAATACTTGCAGAGAAGTGGCCAGATTTACACCACTTACTTAACTTAAAGCTACCTCCACAATTACCAGATCCATGGCTTAATATTTAATTAGTGACAATAAAAGGAATGACCGCAATGATAGGGACTGGGACAGAAAAAGTGTCTAGTCATCCCCTTGCCTGTTAGAAGTTCTCTGATTTGATATGGGAGAGCCAGAGGGCACCTCAGAAAAGAGTGGGTTCAGGTATTACAGCAGCACCCCTACACAGGAAGAGCTAAGCCACGCCTTGCCATATCAAAAGAACAGGGCGCATGGCGCCCACCACCAAGCTGAGTTTGGAAAGAGCTGTTCATGTAAGAGAGGAGCTGTTCTGCTCTGTAGAGTACAACACTGCGTCACAGAAGCTGATCGTAATGGCATCAGCTCAGGAGCCAAACTCATGAGTGCTATCACTGTGATTCTTAAAGATTTGTAATCAGCAGCACATGAATCAATCATAAAGAAATCCAACTGAAAAAAAATCTGACCTTGACACCTGAAAAAGATGACAGCTGGGATTAAACAAATGCTATTGGAAGAGAATCAAGCACATAACACATAATGGAACTTGTAGATGACAAACTCCTCAAAATTGAACATGGAACCCATGTGTTAGGATCATTCTGGTGGTCAGCAGACACAGTGGGTCACTGGATGTGGTGAGCCCTTGCATTCCTCGTCAGCTTCCAGGACCTTGTTTTCTCAGGTGAGGTAGCCTGCATAAAGCCAGAGAGCAGAGTACCTGGACTAACATAGGGTGCTTGTAGGGCCCCCGAAGAACAAAGGCCAGTGATGCCTTTTGGTCTTTAACCCCATCTCTGAGGAGGGTGTTTCTCCTTACCTTCACAGTAGGCGGAGTCTCCTTGGACAGAGATGTAACCATTCTTGCACTCACAAGTCGCTTTTGTATTCCAGTTTTTGCACTCTGAGTTTTCACCACATTTAGGTGCTTCCACGCAGAAATTATGACCTATAAGACACACACAAAATTTTACATCAGGAAAGGAGGAAATAGAAGACCTCCAAAGAACAAAACAGAAAACTTTTGTTCCTACCTGCCACAGTGCATGAAAAACACATTGGCAATGTGCAAAGCTGGGGTGGATCACGATGGAAAAGACAGACAGGAAACTTTGGACCACCTCATCACTTAAGAGCTCTTTTTCCTGGATACTCAGATTGCTAAGGTCATTCCTACCAGAAGGCTTTTACCAATGTTTGTCCCAAATCCTCTTCCTATTACCTTCTTATATAATTAATCTTTATAGCTATTTTATCATAAAACTTACAATACACATCAAAGATATGAACATATGAAATAAAATGAAAATATTATCAGTATCCCTTGGTTATATCCATCCAATGAATCCTTCTCCCAGCCACCAGAGATAAGCATTAGATTTTGTGTTGATTGTTTTTTCACATATTTATTATTTAGTAATACATAAGCACTTATTCTCAAATATCATTTAGCTTTGAACATTTTAATGTCCATAGAAATAAAATTATATTGTGCAAGTCTATATGGTGTGCTTTGTCTTATTCAACCAAGTTAATGCCTGAAGGAATCAGTTGCCAATGTTGTATACTATTCCATAGTATGAAGATTCCACAGTTAATTTTACACATTATGCTAAAATTGAGTTATTTTCACATTTTGAATTATTAACAAGATTGCTTCAGACATACATAAACATGTTTCCAGGTGAATCTTTTTAAAACACATATTTAACATTTTCTTTGCTCAATATTCCTTCCAGAATTCCTGCCATCCCTTCCCAAGGTGTGCTGTCTTCTCACTGCGTCCATCAGAAGCCATACCCCAAAACACACAGGACTAAAAGTTTCCTCAGGACAAATGACAACCCAATATACTTGCTTGTTTTAGTGTCATCAGAATTTTTCAGTGTTTTTTGCCTCTAATTTTCCCCTTACTCTACTACCCTCGCCCTAACCCCAGCCCTAACCCTAAATTTAACCCATCAAATTTCCAAAAGGAAATTGCTTATATATCATACAGCACTTTGGGGTGATCTAGGAGGAACAGGTTAGATCTATTATAAAAGTTTCAAAGTTCCAGTATAAAATATCCAAAGGTATTTTATCACCTTTGAATCAGTAAATTAGTAAATAATAATTACTATGTAGAATCACATACTGTGGTCTCATAGAAACAAACAGATCTAGGAATCAAGCTATGTAATTTGTAATTCAGAGTCTACATCTGAGAAATATTATAAATCACTTTGTTTATCTAGGTACATATCCTGGGAAATGAAGAAAATTAGTGATTTTCAGTGCATGTTCCTCAGAGCCCTGGGCACAAATAAACTGTTACACAGAGTTCAACTCCCCTGTCCCAGTTCAACAAAATAGCTGTTTCTATATTTTTGACACGTGGATCATGGGAACAACAATTTGGGGTTTAGAAAATACAGAAATTGCTGGACTAGACAAACTCCCAAAATAAAGTCATTTCAACAATGAGATTCTAGAATATTTTTATCTTTGAAATAGAATTTTAAACCAATCACACTTAGGTCACATTTAATCTGAAAGATTAAAATACATTTTATTAAATATTACTAATAAAATTATACTGGATGTTTTGAATGAGGACAATACTAGTGTAATACACCTTATTAATATGTTGCTGAGAAAGTTAAGCGGGCTAATGCATGGAAACCACTTGGAACAGTTCCAGCTACATTATTCAGTCTCATCAGTAAGCAGTGCCCACAGTGGTGAGGATGGTGATGCTAGGTCAGTAATGATGAAGTTCAGAATAATAATGCTATAATTTCGAGATAAGAAAAGGGAAGCTCCAGCCCTCAAATTCACCAATACCAAGCTCATAAGCAGCAGTGTCAGGGTTTTCAGTCAGGTCTGGCGAAGTGCAATGTCCGTCTACTCCCAGTATGTCCTATACCTTCTACCGTAGCAAAACTCAGAGGTAAAAAAGCAGAAAATATAACCACTTGTTGGGATGCTGGGAAATACTCACACAACCTTGGTGGATGTGGTATTACACAGCTTCACTGTCTGTGAGCTGCTAACTGCTGAGGACTAAGTAACAAGAGGACTAAGAGGTTCACTTGTCAGAAAGCCAAAGCCTCTGGCACTTCAGAACACTTCTACAAAGACTCCAGGAGCTCACAACCCGAAGACCGCAATATTTTTTCACTAAAAGAATGATGTTAGGCATTAGAGCTCTCTTTGCCAGAAGAGCCTGTCCTTCAAGTATTACATCAAAACTGCTCAATAAGTAAGTTGTCATATTTCTACTCATCATGAGACTCGAACCAGTGTCACAGGTTCATCTTTTTTCACATGTGCTCTTCAGTATATTTCTTTTCTCATTTTTCTGGGTGACTTGAACTTTTCTTACTACAAGCATTTGGCAGCATGGGTAAAAACTTCCCAAACACCACTGCAAACATATCAAAGCACCCACATTATAGCCCATAAACATGCACAGCTACTGCCAATTAAAATAAAAGGGTGTAAATATTCAAATTTATAGTAAGAAAAATACAAGATTTTCCAATGTACATCACTCTATCAAGCATGTGCCCTGTCAACTCACAATGCAAGGAGTAGGGAAAAATTTATCCCAAGGTCAGGGATGGGCCGTGGGACAAACCAACCTTAAGGCCAAATCCTTTATGAATGAGTCTCACCATCGTGCCACACTAAGTGTTTAAATAATGGAGGCCATCGTTTGCAGTATCTATTCGGGGCCCACTTACCACAAGTGAGGGAGCCACCATTTAGCCAGGATTAAATAAGTTCCCACTTTGTGGACAAGCATCTGGAAATGCAAAGGTATTTAAAATACTCCCTGCCCGTGGCAAAATTACAAACTCTTAGAAGAGATAAGTTACATATGGGGTGGCATCAAACCTAGGCAATCAACATGAAGTGAAATAAGAGAAGGACAAATGTTCTCAAGTGTTTCAGAGAGAGAAAAATCATTTCTGTAGGGCACAAAACTATGCTAAATAGAAACTTGAAAAAGGGCAAGACACAGATCCTCATGGGAAGAATGCGATTTTAATCTTTGTGAAACAGAAAGGATAAACTAGGAGAATCTTAAATAGTCTGGGATGGGTATAGTAACGATCATAATTAACATTTATTGAGCACATGCTATGAGCTTGGTAATCAGCTTAGTGTTTTACATGCATTATCCCATTTTATTCTGTTAACCACTGTATACAGCAGAATTATCAATGCTGTTTTACAGATGTAGCAATTGAAGTTCAAAGAAGTTAGTGCACATGTGTAAGGCACAGAAAGTCATAACCCAAATCTGACTGAAGACAGAGTTTTAATCAATATTTTCTACTCCCTAGAGCAACAGATTCTGAGTATTCTATTTAAAGGATAAAGACAATATCATTTTTATATGCACATATTCAAACAGTCTACAAGGTAAACTCTCATTTTCAAAAAATTCTCTCTGTCTCTCTGTCTCTCTTTCTCCCCCTCTGCCAAATCTTAAGAAGCATAACTTTAATAACTACAACTTCTTTACACTAGATTTTCTGTCTAATTCATTACTCTTAACCAAAACCATCCTTTACGGGGATGGTGGTGTCAATGATGACTTATATAATGGGTGGACAAATGGGCAGACAGAAGTCTGCACATCAGAGGTGGAATCAATAGATGGGTGAAAACAGCAGGGCCGTGCAATCCCCCATCATAACCAACTGGAAGGCAAATTTGACTCGTGTGCCAGTCACATATTTCTGTCCTTAAACATTTTTATTGAGGTACAATTTACATGCCATAAAATCTATCTATTGCAAGTAGCAAGTTTGACGATATTTCAGTAATTTTTTTACGGTCCAGTTCTAGAATACTTCCCTCACCCCAGCTGGTCATCATCATTCTTAAAACTGAGCCTCAGCCTCTGAGTGAGATGCCAACTCATAAATCCGCAACTG
>PVJX010003733.1:23637-104452 GCA_004027295.1 Dolichotis patagonum
CTCCCCCTCCCTCTCCCCCTCCCCCTCTCCTTCTCTCTCTCTCTCCTTCTCTCTCTCTCTCTCTCTCTCCTTCCCTCCCTCTACTCCCCTCCAGCCAGACTTTGGAACACTTTTTTCTCAGCTGAGGAAAATTTAGGAGTCTCCTCCAATCTATCCTCCTCCTAAAATATTAATGCATTTATTTTTATGAAATTATAAGCTATAATATGATCATAGAAACACACAAGTAAGGTACAAAAAATTTGAGATTTTTTTCATTTGACTGTGTTTAATACATCTTAATTCTTTTTTATCTTTCATCCCGAGTTTCTCTCTTTGTCTCTCTCCTTTTTGCAAAAGAACTATCTTTCTATTTCCTATTATTTACCCTTTACTTTGTGTTTTTTTTATGTTTTAAGTCTCTTACCTAAGAGAAACCATGTGCTATTTGAGCTTGTATATCTGATTTATTTCACTTAACTTTATAGTCTTAAGGTGCACCGATTTTCTTACAAATTATTCAAATTTATCCTTCTTTCTGGCAGAGCAATACTACACTGTATACAGTGCTATGCTTTGTTTTTCCATTCGCCTGTAGATGGACGTACTGCTGACTTCCAAGATTTAGCTGTTCTGATTCTACTACTATAAACATGGGTATGCATGCACCACTGTAACATATCTTTAACTTTTGGATGACGAGACCTAGAAGATGCATAGTGGGTCAAAAGGAATTTCTAGCTTCAGTTTCTTGAGGAATCGTCACACTGCTTTCCATAACCAGCATTTGAACATGTTGATATTATTGATACTACCTGACCATGTGGTACAAAAGCCCTCAGAAATGTTGTACAGGAGAAGTTTAGGAAGATTGGTAGATCCCTGATGGAGAAGCAGCCCTAGAATACTACAAGCTGAGCTTGATGGGAGATTCTGGCCAGAACTCAGAAGACCACAATTCTGACAGCCAGAAAAGAGCAGGTTCAAGCAGTTTCCGTTGGAAAGAAGGATTCCATTGGCAGTCGGAGTCCAAGTCATGTGTGTTATGCTCTGGCAGAAAATTCATCTTCATGTTATTCATATCCAGAGACTTTCCAGGAGACTAAAATTAAGTGCGGTAGACTAATTAATTTGGTGGGAAAAAATTCAAAGCAGTCTAATGCTGATGCAATATTATGGCTACTATTGGGAAGCTTTTAGACAGATCTACTCTATGTTAACAATCAAGAACAAAGTTTAAAAATCAAGAGCAAAGATTTTGAAAGTTTTGAGTTTGACCAGAAAGAAAGCTCCAGTAAAGTTGTGGCCTGCAAAGATGGAATAGAGGACAACCTGATTGCTCAAAAGATTAGTAGCAAAAAGTCATGTAATTTGCAACTGCACAATAAAAAAAAAGATGCCCTAAGGGCATTGCAAGAACCAACAGGACTCCAACCATGGTGGCCCCACAATTGCAAAGATGAAAAACTTTGCTTTGAGAAGAAATTCCCCAAGGCAAGTTTCAGAATGGCAGCAGCCTAGAGAACTGTTCCTTGAAACTGGATTCACAGTGCTCAGCCATCCGGGCACTTGACCTTTATAGGCAAGGCAAAGCAGCTTGGGTACTTCTCCAGTTGGCAGCTTACATTGGCATCATCCACATGGTGTGAAGTTTTCACTCGTACAGAACGCAGGAGTTGTGGAGTCAGGGAGGCTTCTGAAATCCACCCAGATTTCAGAAGAAGGCCTGAGAGGGCAGTCAGTGTACCTTTGAGAAGGCGGTGTGGAAAGCTCTGTGTGGAAAGCCGAAAGTACTATGGAGAACCCAGAAGTTTGTTGAAGCCAAGAATATGGACTGTCTGAGGAAAGCCATAAGAAATGAGCAAAGCCGGCCCAAGAGAAAAGAGATGAAGGCTACAACTGAAAGCAAGGAAAGAAGGAAAAGAAAAAGTGAGAAAAGAAGGATAAAATGAAAACAGAGCTTCATGAACAGGGAGGGGAAGACAGTTTCAAAACAGCAAATGGGAATGCAAGAGAGAGAGAGAGAGAGAGAGAGAGAGAAATCATGGCATATCATGTACAGGTGCAAATTTCCTATAATGAATGTGATCATTATGTATACCTAAACTGTACCAATAAACTTCAATAAACAGAAGAAAAGCTATGTACATCATGCCACAGATCACCCTGGGTGCCGTACACAGAACTAGGGTATTTAATGTCTGCCCTGCTGGATTGTTTTTGTCCCATTCCTTTGCATCTCCCTATTTGAACTTTTTGGAATGGGAATAAACATCTTGTGTCATTGTATGTTGGAAGTGTTTAATTTTCCACTTTTATAGGAGCTTGCACATAAAAGTTTGCATTAAATCTCAGAAGAGAATTTGGATTTAGACTTTCCAATAATACTGGAATTACCATGACTTTGGAAACTCTTAGAAACAAATTAAATGCATTCTGCATAAAGAGATGTGCATGAGTCCTTTGCAAGCCAGGAGAGGAGTGTTATGGCTTATGTCTAGATGCCCCCCCAAGCCTCATGCACTTGGAGCAAGTGGGGCTTTGGAGAGGTAACTGGATGAAACTGTATTAGCCCAAATTTGGATTAGCATAATTCTGGTTATGAATGATGGATATACTGAAGACAGAAGACTCACTCTGCTGGTAGGTGGGTGGCACCTACCAATAGGCTTGTAGCCTAAATAAAAAGAAAAAGAAGGAAGTCCCATGTCTGCCTGCCACACCACGAACTGTTTCTCCTCAGCAATGCCCCTCTGCCATGCTGCCCTGCCTTTGACCAACCAACTATGGACTAAAACTTCTAAAAACTGTGAGCTAAAATAACTTTTCCTCCTTTAACTTGCAGATGTCAGGTATTGTGTCTCAGCAATGAGAAAGGAATGAACACAATAGCCTTTCTATGTTCTGAAAACTTATTAAAAATAAATATTGTTCATCTAGGATGAAGGTTTTCATTCTACAAATCTGCTCTTAACAGAAATTAATTATGGACCAATACTTGAGCCCGATTATTCATGAGAAATGGTCAAGAACATCTAGGATCAATAATGAAAATCCATGGTCCTCTCTAAACACACAGGAAATAACCTTCATTTCTCAGCATGCCTCACTTTACCCACATATGTCATCACATCCAGCTGCCCACTTGCATTCCTCACAAGCATCTCAGAACTCACCCAGCTAACCCGGAACTCTTGATCCTGCTTCCTAAGCCATGCTCCTCTCCACAGGTCCCCCATGTCCCTCTATAATGCCACTAACTGGAATATCAGGGATCATCTTTGTCCTTGTTCTTCAAATGTTCTTCCAGTTTCTATTTGTGTGCATGTGCGCATGTCTGTACAGGTGTGTGTATTCATAGTATGTGTCAAATCTGAATCAAATCCAAGGCCCTGTCCTCAGCCCCTAGTTTCATACATACCTCCTGATTCTCTTTCCTTGCAAGGCATAGTAAGAAAACTCATCCCGCTCCAAATACATCTTTCTAGTAAACATCCCTCATTTGCTTTCCTTTTCCCCTCTTGGCTGTCTGTAATCCATTTTCCATAGAAAAAGAATGCTTTAAAACATAGATTGGATTATGTCACCTTTTCAAAAAATCTTTCATGGGCCTCCCATTTTATTTCAAATACAAAATTCTTAACTTCCACTTGAAGCAACAGACACTACCCCATCACACCCCTCCTGCCACACTAGACTTCCTTTTCATTCCTCTAGTACTGCAGTCTCTTTTCTGATTCCAAGTCTTTGCAATTTTTTTCCAGCAAGTCAGGATGTTAATACACATGTCTGCTAAAATAACTCCTACTCTGTTACCAAGTCTTTAAGAGCAAATATAATCTACTCATGGGGCAGGCAAGAGGGTATGGTGAGATGCTGGTCAAAGGGTACAAGGGTTCACTTGGGCAGAATGAGTACATTCTGGAGATCTACCTTACTGCATGAGGACTGTAGTTAATGACAACGTATTAAATAACAGGAAGATTTCCAGTACAGTAGAACAGTAGATCTAAATGTTCTCAGCACACACACACACACACACACACACATGAAGTGTGTCACATGAATGATATGTTAGAGTAATTTAATAGTTTTACAATGTATACGTTTATCAAAACACCATGTGGCAACCATAAATGTATAAACATTTTGTTGTCAATTACACCTTAATAATGCTGGCGAATATTTTTTAAAGGAACAGTAACAACAACCATACACACCCAAGCACACACTTTATACTCTATGCAAGGAAGACTTTCTTGTTTCTTGAGTCTAAATGAAATCTGTTCTCTCTCATGTGAGCCTAACCTCCTTGTTTATAGAAGTTATCATGATCACTAATTGATTTCTTTTTCTATTTATGGACAGATGCCTGTCTGCCCATAGAAGCTCAGCTCTGCTACAGAGAGGACCACACAAATCTCTTCATCTGGTGCCTAAGACAATACCTAGCACGTTACAGACACTCGATATTTGTTGATTTCATAACTAAATCCTCAGTCTTTCAAAGTTAGAATTAAGAGTATTTTAAACATGCACACAATGAGTCTCAAAGAGGTTAATTCCCTCGCCTATGATTGTTCAACGAGTAGGTGGTAAGTGAAATAGAGATAAAAGTGCAAATACAACTCCCAGTCTCTCCCATCCCACAAGTCCATCCAGCCATGACTTTAATAAAGGGATGCTGACCCTGGCCTGAGAAGACAGAACCCCATCAGTCGTCAGCATTTTCTACTCCATGGTATGCCCAGATCTTTCCAAAGAAACATTTCTTTCTCCAGAGAACACTGTATTATCATTTATTGTTTGGAAACTCAAGGTAAGAAGTAAAATAACTTGTCACACATCAGAACAGCACCTGTAGATATCAATATGAGTAAGACCCAGATAGAGTTCATACTCAAATCATTCCAAATGAGCAGATGCTTAGGAAAAGACAGACACCCCGCTGAAATGAGCCTTTTCATTTTACTCAGAACACCTGCTTGGTTTCAGTTCCTGGCAGAGGCGCCATTCAGTCAGTCAACAAAAGCCCATGAAATACTCATCATGTGCCAAGAAACTTATTGCAGACAGGTCCTCTCCCACCTTACAGTAAAGCAAGGGTGACTGCACATGCCCTCTGAATCACAGAGTGGGGGTGTGATGGTGAACAGGGCACAGTATCCCAGGAATGTGTCACAGAGAAGGGGTCTATCAGGTACCAAGGAGAAGATTTGAAGAAGCAGCAAGGTTGACTTGCCAAAGAACAGGCATTCAAAACACTCGGAGCATCAAAAGGCTGAGACATGTTCAAGGAAATTAATGAAGAAGCATAAACACTAGGAGTCACATTTTTTTTTCTTTGCTGGTTGGGAACAGCCTAAGCTTTGGTCTACCGCTTACTGGTCCTATATTTACAGTTCTTTTACAAATACTAATAACCTCATTTAAACTATTTGTTTACTTTAGATTCATGGACAAAATGTGCATATAACCAGCCCTGCCTATAATAAGGAAGTCTCCCACACTGCTGCTCTTTAGAACCCTTTGCATACTCTGTATAATTATGGAAAAGGTACACATTTATTTTGGCTCATGTTTGCATTCTGCAGCCAATGATGGCATGCACATAGGATTTACTTCCATGACTTCTTCCCCAACAAAGAATGCACAGGCTACTTCTCCTAGAAAGCCTGAGTGGGGCAAAGATAGTTCAAGTTGACTCCAGATAGACTACCATCCCTTGCCCTCAGTCTCCTGTAAACAGTGTGACCCCAGCAAGTCCGGCACTTTACGTACCTGGACATTCTCTCTGCCCCTGGATTGTTTAGGGAAGATACAGCTCAAAGATCCTTTTTGAGAACTGAATTCCACTATGCATTCCACACCCAGTTACATATGCACCTGAGCTCTTACTGGGACAAACAGCCTAGCTGTAGATTTAGCTCTTTCTGGAGCTACGTGTTTCATTCTGGGAACTTCCTAGATCCAAGTCCATTAAGGCACTTCCAGGTCACTGAACTGAGGTTGGTCCCTGAGACTGGCCTCTCCTTCAGATGCCCTTTGCTCCCAGCTTCAGCACAGGCACTGTCTTCCCAAGCCACATTAACTCATGCTTCAGGGGTTTTGATCAGATCCCATCCCATCTATCAATACACTAAGGAAAAACCTGTCTATAAACTGCCAGTTCCTCTACTGTCACACTAGCTTACATTCTTATTAAGTGTCACTTTTCCAGGTCTCTGTGCACCTCAAATACCCTGAAATCTTCTCTCTAAAACCATTTCAATTATAAGTTCATCTAAAATGATAGGGAAGACCTGGGGAGGGACATCATGTGATGTTAAGATTTGGGGAGGATTTAATGGAAGGGCATAAAATCTTAAATAGTACAAATAATCCCAACTAATTTCACTCCAGGCCAGATGACAAGACAACTGAGCATGAATTAAAATTACAGATAATCACATTTGGAACAGATGTTGGAAAGAACATTTTTCTCCAGCACTGGAAGTCATAAACATGTAGCAAAACCCTCCAAAGTCTTCAGTGACACTGAAGTTGCAATTAGAGCTGGTGATGGAGAGAACAATACCATGAGAAGTGTGTCAGGAAATTTTGGAATGAGCCACACAATTGGTGTGTTTTCCAGGAGCAGTCTTGAGGATGCGTGATTGATGTCACTGGCTTTGATTTTGTTGTTTTCCTTTCCAACCTTTAACTGAGATGTTCAACCAGACACTCATGAGCAATCTTTTTATCTGCTGGGTCTCATTCAGGCCATTCCTGCTTCTTTCCAGGAAGCAGCAGAGATGTCACTCCACTGCCCTCTCCTCTTCTCCACCAAATGGCCTCACACTAGAAGTGGGCAGGCTCCAGCTATGGCTATTACTGCAAGGTAATGAGAGGGGTAAACAAATTTCACGCTGCCAGCACAAAGTGTTCTGAGACATATGGAAGAAGCTGCGGCCAGGCTTCGAACTGCCTGTGACCGAGAACCAAGTCCCAGCAATTGCTAAGTGGTCACTTCCACCAGTGTCCACTGCCTTTCCTCCCTCTGCATGTGCTGGCCCACACTGTTCTGCAGTTCTCTCCCTAGGCATCTTAGCTACAGAAACAGCCCTGTGGATGTAAGTATCTGCTCTGCTGGTTGCCTTCATCTATATTCAAAAAGAAGGGAAAATTGTCATAGCGTTTGCAAAATTTGGAGAGTCGAGGTCTCTGAGGCTCTAGTCTTGATTCCATTTCTGATAACACAAAGCCCTCAGATTTAACTCCCACAGAGAAAATGGTTAATATAAGACCACAGTCTGCACTGTTCATCTTGATTAGTCAGTGGGAAGGGGGCAGTAACTACATCAACATATACATGTTACTAATTTAAAATTTACCTGTATAATAAAACTAACAAGTTATAACTTGTGGAAAGTAGTTACAACTGAGCAAAATGGGACTCAAACAATATTTCATACACAAAATATATAGACTCAATTAAAAATACCATCTAGGAGCAACCAGCCTGCCGCCCTGGTAAGTGGCTATGGTCTGGAAAACTGCGGCCACCCCAGGGAAAGAAGCAGCAGTGTCTCCTGAGATCCGTGCCATGTTGGAACTTAGGGTGCTGGTAAACCGAGCAACCAGCCTGCCACCCTGGTAAGCGGCTGTGAGTCTACTGGCACGCAGGCTGAGAATTAAACATACCCATCCATCCCATCCCTTCTCCCCCTGGTTAGCAAGTAGGAGCCAGAGATCTGAGTATCTCCTGGGAGGCTGACCCTATGTAATGTAGCAAATAAGGGGGATTTTCTTCTACCATCTCTTTGAAGGCAAATATTTTATCACCGTTTTGCTTTGTCCTGATTAATGGTACTGCTCTATCCAATATTCTGTGTTGATAAGTTCTATAATATTCTATATTCCCTTTGATTTTGCTATACCTGTTTGAAAGAACAACTTTTGTGAAGATAATGGGATATACTATGGTACCTATTACTGTTATCCTGGTAACCTGCTGTGAAGTTCTGTACCAGTTTCATTACACTGTCTCAATTGGCTTTATTCCATCCTGTTCTGTTGTATTTTACTACCTTCAAATTAATAAAAAAAAATGTTAAAAAAAGAAACACATTTAACTTGAAAGGAAATTTACAGACTGAAAATCAAAGGAGAGAAAACAATTGTTCCATACAACAGGAGATCAGAAAAAAAGCAAGGGTAACTTGCCCATCAACCACAGAATGGATAAGAAAGATATGGTATTTTCGTACCATGGAAAGCTACCCAACTATAAAGTAGAATGATCTTGTAGGTAAATGGATGCAACTGGAGATCATGTTCATGGGTGAAACAGTTTGAACTCGTACGGGTGAACCCTAGCATAAAAATCAGAAGGAGTTAGAGGGATCAAAAAAGCACAATGTATATCATAAAAATGCTAGGGCAGGAAACACCTGGGAGGAGAAGGTAGTGACACTGTTCATTTCTTACTGTCTTAGCTTAATCTCTAGTATTGTTTTCACAATTTTGTTAGGCTTAGTTTTATACTGTCTTGTTTTGTTAGATTTTACTGTGTCTGATGGTATAGGTAGCTATTTTGAATATAATGGGATGTATTATGGTATTCATGGTTGGTTTCCTATTATCTTGTTTTGAAGTTCTATAATTTTTTCATTCGTTTGTTTAATCAATTTTATTCTGTTGTGTTTTGTTTGATTTTATTATGTGTGATAGTATGGAAAACTGTTTTTGAAGAAAACAAGACATTATAGAAACCATGTTCTTTTCCTATTATCTGGTGTTGAAGTCCTATAATGCTTTCATTCTTTCAATTGGTTTTATACTATTTTGTTATGTTTGATATTATTGTGTGTGAAGATATGGCCAACTATTTAGAAGAAAACAAGAGACATTATGGTAGCCACTGTTGATTTCCTGTTGTCTTGTTTTGAACTCCTGTGTTGCTTGCATTGTTCTATTCTGATTTGCTTTGTTCTGTTTTGTTCTGTTTTGTTTTGTTTTATTCTCTTTAAAATAAAAAAAGATATATTAAGCTAAAAAAAATATCATCTAAGTCACTGGCATGACAAGGACACAAAGGACTGAGAGTGTAGCTCAGTGGTCCAGCACTTGCCAAGCATGGGTGAAACCACACGTTTAGTCCTCAGGACTAAAAACACAACAACAAAAATGCTCTCTCTGACCGGAAGATATCTCCATCCCTTACTTGTCTCCACACTTAAAGGACCAATTTATAAATATAATCATTAAGTGGGATGGTGATTTTTCAGCCTTATGCCACCAGCCACTTGGGGACAGAGAAATAAAGCACCCAGGCAAGGCAGCTCATCGGAGCCCTAATGAGAATAAACCCTGGAAAACTCTGAACACATACCTGTTACTCATTAAAAAATTGCCTGCATAATAAAATTAACAAGTTCTACTCCTCAAGAAGGTTTTTGACTTAGATTTCTGAAAAATGATATTTTCAAAAGATAATTTCTTTCAAACTGATTAATAGATGCTGGGGGGCGTTAATATGCTAATTATAAGGTCTTCGGTGCAAGTTTTGAAATGGCCAGGGCTACTTTGGTTTCTGTAATCACTGATGCCAGGATGGCAAAAGTCACATGGCTGCATTACACCATGTCACAGCGTTCACCCTGAAATACACACTTGATCTCATCCAACTCCTGCCTCTCTTACTTGCCACCTGCCAATCTGTGGACAGTACCAGCAAACGATACAGCCTCTCCACGTGCAGGATAAAAATTGCTTTACATAGAAATCGAGTGTTTCTCACCTTTCCAGTACTTACTATTTTCGATAGGGGGAAAGGAGGAGTGGCAAGAAAAGCTGAATAGTTTATCTTGGAAGAAGTCCCTGGGCTTTGCAAATCTTTGCCAAATAGGAACTGTTCAGCCCTTCCTTCTCTGCAAGAACCCTCTCAAAAAACATGTGAAGGAAAAGGTAAGAAGTCAACAGGAATCAGAGGATAAAAGATTTCTCACAGAAATTAATATATTACAGAGACTATGTTACCTGTAAAGAAGCTCTTGAAAGATAAATTGGAATGGATATAAATAAATTGAAATTCATTGCACGCATAATTGAGGACAATAGTACTTTGAGCTCATCTGGATTGATGTTTTGTTGTTATTGAAATGGTAAGGTTTATGTAAAAGAGATGCTGACTGCCCAGATGATTATGTCTCTCATTTTTTGACTGCCCAATACACCAAAGCACACAGGGAGCCTGGGTACTCTCTCTGCTATGGGTCAACAAGGAAGAAGGAAGTAACGGAAGTAAAAGTTGCTAACAAAGATCTTTGTGAAAAATAATTCTTCTTTCATTCCAGTGAATTCTGAGATGGGAGGGAAACACAAGAGAATTCTCAGACCTGAAAGTTTTAATTCGCCTGACTTCCCACAAGAAATTCCTCTCTGCCATATTTTTCCAAAAAGACACATTTCAGTTCCTGTCAAAATGTGGAGCTGTCAGAGAGGACATCAGAAACTCAGTTATCCTCCCATATCTCCAGAGAAAACCAACAGCTTACGAAAGAAAAAAAAAAGGATTTCCTGAGTGGGAGAGAAGAAAACACATATGAAGGAGAAGAAATAAATCCTCAGTTTCACAAATGGCCTAGACCAAGTCTGATGACCCTCACTCCTTTCTCTCACTTTTCTGTAGCACAGTCAGGTTTGGTAGAACTCCCTGGAGTGCTAGGAATGGGAGTCTGCCTTCCAGTGAGGTGTGACATCTCTCAGTATCTTTACTGATAAAGAAGAGCATGACAAGTACTAGCACAAGCAGTGGCACCTACTCTATTGTAAATTGGGTTAGAGCAATGACATTCCTCTTGAATTTCTGTGGCCTAATCAATGATCCTGCTCTAATGAAACCATAAATCAGAAGGGATTTGCATAAGCTGAGTCCCACTTGGCACCTCAACAAAGAGCAAGTGACGGATTTTGCATTAAATTGTAAGGCCCACCTGGTAACCTTATTGGTTACCAATAATTGCATCCCTCTGAAAATTCCACTCGATGTTTAAGTATTGCCAAAGTGTCCCAGCTGCAAATACGTTTGTAGTCATAAAAGCAGATAAATCAAGGCAGACTCTGATGGCATGGCGAGCATATTCCTGATTCTTAGGGTACCATGGTTTCCTAAGAATTTTACTAAAGCATAGCTCTCTCATGACCAACCACAGACAGACGTCACAGTCTGAAATAAAAACACACCGTGATGAAAAAAAAAAAGAAACGGAACATTTTTATATATCAAAATGTGCTAGAGGAGTGGTCAGCAAGTTAGGAGCTGCCACCCGTTTCTGTAAAGAAAATTTTACGAAACACAGCCACAGTTCTTCATATACCTACGATCTATGCTGCTTTCCTGCATAGTAGTAGAATTTAATAGTTGTAATAGAAATCTGCTGGTCTACCAAAGCTAAAATGATCACTTTTATTAACTCTTGTGCTACAGAAAAGATAGAAAAATCTAAAACATGAGGTTACTGAGACAAACTGCTCGGTCTTTCTTAATTTTAGAAGTGTATAAATTCTGTCAACACAGATCTAACTAGAGATCTGAGAAAGTGAAGTAGTGGGAGTAGGTATTGTTTTTAAAATAACAGCTATCAGTTTAAGTGGACTCAGTTTAGGACTCTGAATAAATTCTAGGTTCTCCTCACGCATCTAATTCTGCTCAGGTAAGAATTTCAGAGAGAGGAAAAAATATGTGAGCTGAAGAAGTAACAATATATTTGGAGAAAAGGGGAATTCTAGGAAGAGGGTGCAAAACAATTTATACCCAAGAACTAATTAGCAATCAGTGTTACTCATTTGTCTGTTTTTATTCAAAGAAGTAAAAAAATGCACACAAATCAATTTCATGGATAAAGATTCACTGTGAGTTATATTTTCTATGAGATAGGGGAATTGGTTTAGAACAAGGTTGAAAAGAATACTCCTCAACCTACTCATGAGAAAAATGTAATAATGATGAGGATGATGATTATTATAGGAACTATCATTAGCATTATTGTAGTAGCAATTATTTATTGGACACTTATCACATGCTGAGCATTAGGCTAGGTGCTTATGCATTATCCTGTTTAATCTTCACAGCAGTCTTAGGAAGTAGATATTATCCTCATTTTGCAAATGTAGAGACTGTCTGAGAAAAACAAACAAGGTATAGAAATTTCTAGGCATCAGAGCAGAGCCTGGGGTGTGTGCTTTTTTTCTCATCATACTATTCATTAAACACACACACACACACACACACACACACACACACACACACGAGGCCACCCCAGTCCCATCCCAAGCACAGCACTCTACACCCCACCAAGCCCACTTACCCCGACAGACTCTGCAGCACTGATTCTCTGGAAGAATGTGGTCCTTCTCTGAGCAGTTCAAAGGAGGACACGTTTCTGTAATTTTTACTAAAACTCCACCCTGGAAGTCAAATATCAGGGAAACAAAAAAGATGTTCATGTGGTTAGTAAATGGTGCAAACTAAGAATACTCATTGCTAATAGCATGCAGTGATAACAACCTACAATAGGTATCAGCACTCTGAGTGATTCCACTAGTAAACTGGTGAGACTCCTGGAAAGAAGGCAAATTCCTTTTTCTGTGTCAACTGAGCCCAATTTCAAGTTTCTTAGTATCTTTTGTAGTGAAGAAGGATGCTGACAGTGTTCGCTGATAAATTTTTAACAATTGACTTGAGAAGGGGAGGCTTCATTTGCGAGGTTTACTGATTTCTGCGTGTTGATAGCCTAACAATGGTGGATTTTGAGCTATCGCCATGATGATATCAGTGAAAGTAGAGTTGCAGAGTTCTGTACCAATTTTTTATGTGCACCAATTCCAGCACTCTGTTGGGTTACAGGCATTGCAAACTCAGAGAGAAATAAAACATCTTCATTCTTTATTTTTTATTTTTGGTGTTTTTGAGACACGGTCTGGCTATGTAGTTCAGGCTGGCCTCAAACTCACTTTCCACCCTGGCTGAAATGGAATCTGTGGCAATCCTGCTGCCTCAGCCTCCCGAGTGCTGGGATGACAGGCATGTGCCACCACACTCAGCTACCTCCTCCTCATTCTTTAAAAGCTCACAGATTGGCTGGAAGGAGACAAAAACTTCTTAAACTATAAACCATAAAATAGCCTAGCAAGTCCAAAAATGATATACTCTAACAAAAGCATTAGATGATGTGATGGGAGAGTAATTAATTCTACCCAGATGGGAAGAAACTATGGAGATGCCACATGTAAGGAAAACTGAATAACGGAAAAAGGAATGAACAGACCTCACTGGCAGAGAACACAGACAAGGGCCATGTTATTCAGGTATGAAGGAGATAAAAGAGGGTCAGGTAGATGAGTACTAGGTTTTCCCTAGATATAAATAAAATCGCTTACATAAAAGGTTAAATATTCGGTAGCTGAATGTTTATGACTTCCTTTCATCTGAGGTCCTCTTTGTTGGCATTACTGGAATCTGTACTTAGTTTTATGTAAAAATGTTTAAATGAGCCCATTAATTACACTCTTTAAGAAGGCTGAAAAGGCCTCTGTTGGACCTAAAACATTTCATTTTTCTCTCCCATTCTTAGGAAGATGTGTAAGACAACTGAGAAACGGATTCCGAAAAGGAGTCTCATTGAAGGCCAAAGGCAGTCCCTGACTCAGTGGGAGAATAGGACAGGTCGGACAGCATGGAAGGGTAGTGGTGACAGTGTCTTCCCTTTGCAAGAGACTCAATCAGCCCAGCCCCACAATCACCCACGGATCTCCAGCTGGGCAAGAACTCCCATTATATCAGCATACACGTCCTCACATATGAAAAATATAACCTTTAATGTTGAGTATAAATTTCCAATGACTTGCCTTTCAGATAACTTGTTGGCAGTATGGCTCCCTCTCTTATAATTTCCTACCCAGATGGACCAATATCTAGCATTCTTTGACATATCTTTGTTTCCTTCCCCTTTGCTCCTCATTTCCCAGCCTCTTACTTTTCTCCTGATTCTATCCTAGAATTGGCTCTAAGTCCTGCAAATTGATCTTGCTACTCCCTGGCCCCACTTTTCACTAAATTCCACCCTCTCTCCCAGTCACAGGGGAAGCACCAAACCTCAACAGTTATCACTAGGCTGAATTTCTGTGTCCTTCTCTGATGTGCCTCAGTTTCTACAACAGCGAATCAAACCAATGATTACAAGTCAGTGAACGCTAATAACATACTATAAGGAGCATAAACTAAATTGTAAGGAAAATGCTGAATGACTTTTCATTATTTACTCTAATCCTACCTGTTCATATTAATACATTTATTCTGATGCACTAGGTCCTGGCATAAATATGGGCAGGGGATACTGTTGAATCCCTTTTATTTGTGCTACATGCCCATACCCAAGGTCCAGACCTTTGGCTACTAAGGGTTCACCTTGTCATCCTCACAGCATTGCCCCTGGGCCCTGGAACCATTGTGTCCAGGAGCCGGAAGTTACCTAGAAGTCCTGCAACCCCCACTTCTTTGGCCCAGAACCACTGACTTGATGGCATGGAATGTGTACTACACAGAGGAAGGCCGCTCTCTGGGCCATAAGGGACGTTCCAGACACAGTGGTGGAATCAGGCAATGTCTCTCCTTCCACGCGAAAGTCTACTTTTGCTCAGTTTTCCCCTCCCATCTGGTCTCCCACATGGCCTGCCTGGCTTCCTCTGGGAGCACTGCATTAATAAATCACTTGTGGGGAGCCTCATTTCAAGTCTTCTTCCGGGAGGACCAAACAAAGATTGTCAAGATGAATTATACTCCTACTATTGAAGATGGAACTGACAAATGAGATTATCTCTAGGTGGTAAGATTCTGGAGTAATTTCATTCTCTTCCATAGTGGTCTTTTCTCTAAATTCCAAATTTCATAACATAAGTATACACTTGTTTTATCAATCAAAACAATACTAAAAGTACTAGAGTAGACTTTATTTTTTAAAAAATAATCACCCATGAAAGCTTTTCTTCTTATAAAATGAGCTTGCTGTCAAAAATTCTAATCAATTTTTAAATATACAGTGAGAAAGTTCATAACTCCAAGTTGTTAAGCAGATAGAACTTTGACATGAATTTCAAAATAATATGAACTGCGATTACTATTCCAAAAGCACCCTTAAATCCATCTAGTCCAGCTACAGAACTAGACGTGAACCTTTATTAACTTTATTTCATAAACTCATTCTTGTAAGAAATTGTTTACAATTAACACTGTTACATCTTTCAATTATGGTTTGTTATTGCATGACCTCTATATTGAGCTCTGTGTTAGTGGAAAAATGTAATTCTTCTATGCTTTTCTTGGAATGACTGTCTCCCATGTTTTCTACCCATCAAATATAAGCATTTTCAAGTCTCCAACTCATCGCTATATTTCTAATAACATATAAAACTAACATCTCAAGTCAAAAAAATTTCAGAAAAGGAATAATGAGACAAAATAAGTTTTCTAAAAAAGTTTATTCATCTTGAGTTTTTTTTTATTCAAAAACAATATATTAACTCCTGGAAATGCCAGAAATTTTGGAATGAAAGATTTTTTTACTGTTTAATTGGTATGACTGAGGCTTTAAAATAATCCCCTATAATAGGAATGCAAGGATCACCAGATAGGCTTCTGTCAACTTGGTATCATTGTCAGAAACACAGAGCACATACATTATCTCAGTAATCATTTTCTCTATTTGTCCATGGATGGCACCTTCAGAGTACCATTTTAGGCACCTGAGAAAAAAGTGATTCTATTACATAAAGCAGGTGCCATATGGCATTAGGGCTTAGCTCTCAGAAAGGTTGCCTGAGAAAGACCAAGAGACCTCTCACATCACACTAGTCACCCTCTCTCCCTGCTGATCACGCCCATTAAATATGCACCGAGGCTCTTTCTATGGCCACTGGTCGGTGCTGCTTTGATCAAGGGAGTCACAGAGCCCTACCCTGACCCATCTCAGACAGACTGAGAAGTGATCACTCAACCCTTCAGCATCTACCTCTCTAAGCTTCAGAGACGAGCCTGTAGTTGAGACTGGAGATGAGTCTGAATAAGTGTGTCAGCCCCAGCAACCGCAGCAGAGGCTAAGAAAGGAAGTCAGAGAGCCAGACACAAGGGTTCTGACCCCAGTGAGCTCGCTCACCAATCACACAGCTTGTGTTTTTCTGCACCTCAATTTCAGTCTGCACAGAACCTACCTCAGAGACCTACTATGAGGTTTAAATGTGATAGTACGTTTCCCAGGCTTTAAATGTTACCTAAAAATAGAAAGTACTTAGAAAGGTTAGCCATTATTTGTCAATGGACTTTCTGTGCACAAAGCAACTATTTCACAAATAATTGCAGAAAGACACTAAATAAAAGTTAATGACTTTGAAAAGAAGGTGAATGACCACTTGTGCAAAGAGAATAACCTGTAAACTATACAAGACAAACAAAAGCACTAACAGATGACCTGAGGGATGCGGGGCACCTACAGTGTGCCAGCACCACTCACATAAGCTGGCCTTTAAATCCATACTCACGTCTTCTGCAGGTCTTATGTGTCTGTGTGGATTCTCTCAAGATAACAGAGATCAAGTCACAGTGGTGACCTTACCAAAGTCACCCACTGCTTCTGCTCAAAACTACAAAAGGGGCTGCTACTTATAAGTGACAGATCTATGTCTAGTGCCGGGACCATGGCAGGGTGGGCAAAACTGCCTTTAATCATCCCAGCTCTCCCTGATGGAGAAGACAAAGGCAAGGGATTTAGAATCTAAATCTCTTCCTCTGCCCTAGGAGTGGGACGGTTTACAGAGAGCGTGAGCTCTGCCCTGCGGTCACGGAGAACACGTGTGGGTCCAGGAAACAGTGAGGAACGGTTCACAGTTAGGAGCAGCACTTAGGCGGGCGCTGAGCTCTTCACACGCTTTATCCCGTTTAATCCTCTCGACCCTTCCGTGTGTGATGTGGCCCACCTGGGTTAGGGATCAGCCCACCTGGTCCCCCTCGCCCAGCCAGGGAGCCTCCTTATTCATCGACAGGTCTTTGCACCCTCACCACCACATGATCACTGCTTCCGCCACAGACTAAGGGACCCCTGCAACCAGCGCCTACTGACGCAGACAGACCGCCACACTGATGTGCCCGCAAACCCGCTGGACCCAAGCAGTGTCTGGCATTCCCAACGGCAGCCAAGAGGGAGGACGGCGAAGGTGGTGGGGGAGTCTGAGGAGGTTAATTCCTGGGACAGAGTCTGTCCAACGAGACACTGGATGCAGGGCAGAGCCCCTTCTCCCCAGGTTCCTATGAAGTATTAAATTTAAGCTCTTCTTTTATTAGGGTCTCTTTGAAAGTTTCTGTTTGTCTCTGAATGCCTCATTCTCTTCAACGTATAAAACACATTTCATCCTTTTCTGCAGGGATGTGATGAAAGGAAAATGAAATAACATAGGTGAATTCACTTGCAAAGATGGTCTATTCCCAGGCAACATGGTGCCGTCAGCATCTCCAGAGGAGCCTCAGAACCAGCTGTGCTTTGTTGTGAGGCTTCTCTGGAACACGCAGTCTTGGATCTGCTCTCCTGTCTTTCCCCCTTCACTTTCTTGTGTCTGTTCCTCGTGCTCTCATTTAAGACTACACATCCCCCCCTCTGCGCTTCACCACCCTTGCAGAATAAACAAAAAAAAGTCAATGCAGAAATCCACCTCACCTCCAGTCCCGTCACACAGAACCAGGAATGTGATGGGTAAATAGGATGATTTGGCTCAATTGTTTCCAATTAATGCTGGGCAGCAAAAGTATTTCTGGTGAGGCAGCTCAGTACAAGGGACAGGGACAAGACTTCTTTCTGTCTGTCTGTCTGTCTCTCTCTCAAGGTGAATCCAGAAACTCTACTCTGAGCTACATCACAGTCTTCCTTTTAAATTTTCATTTTGAAACAGAATCATGCTTAAAAACTTGCAGTCCTCCTGCCTCAGCCGTACTCTGGGAGGCACACATCTCTAGGATTACAGGTATACAAAAGTTCTCTCACTGAAGTTGGCCTTACCCACATTCCTCTGGGGCTGGTGGTTCTGCCTATAGAATCCTTTCCTGATAGTGCATCAGGCAAGAGGGGGAAAGGGAAAACTTGCAAAAGAATGTGAAAGCTCTGTCTCTTCCCTGACCAAAACATGCTCTCTAACCCGGCTCTACATTCACAAACAACACTTCTCTTACGATTAGGTAAAATGTCAGGATCTAAACCCAGGTCCATTTGACAGGTGACTTGGACCTCTCAGCCGCAGTGTCACATGTTAAGCGTAAGTAGCCTGCTTTCTTCTCAGAAGACAAAGGTAAAACCAATGGGTAGAGGTTCTGAAGAGGTAGATATTCACCCAAATAAAGGAATGTGTTGATTGCTAAAGTTTTCTAGCTGCGGAATAAGCTATTTAATGGGTTACTAAATTCCCATCCAGGTATGTGAGGTGGATGGGGAGGTCTGTACATGGTATTTCCAAAAAGAAAATTATACCACAAGCTCTTATTATGTAGCTGGTCTCCAAAGATGCCATCTCACTAGTGAATCATGCCTCCTAGCAGTCACATCCTTACAGCATCCTTCTCTGTGATGAACTGAGGCTGGCCATATATAACCAACAGAATGGAAAGGAACAGATAGGCATGGCTTTGGGGACCAAGTTACAAGGTGCACTGGGGCCTCCACTTGGGCTTCAGAGGGCCTGCCCTAGGGGAGGCTAATGACCATGTGAGAAACCCCTGAGACCACAGTGCTGTAAGGAGGCCCAGGGTAGCCATGTCTAGAAGGTGCAAAAGAGAAAAAGACAGCAGCATAGAGAGACAGTGACACAGACATTCATTCCATTCATCTTAATTGAGCTTGCTAGACATGGAGGGAAAGAAGATATCTTGGACATCCAGCCATGTCAAGCCTTCACGGGATTCTACCGTTACCAGCCTGTGAGATTCCAACTGAGTACATTCAACCTACAAAAGTATGAGAAAGAAGAATAAAGTATTGATTTGGGCCCCTAAGTTTTAGGAAAATGGTTTCATAGCCACTGATAGGCCAAATACAGTCAAGCTCCACATGTCTAAAACCAGCCCCATTGGTTCTCTACTCTCTCTGGCCCAATTAAGCACAATGCCTTATCGAATGCAGACAGCATTCATCACCCTTAGGTCTCACATGATTTAGTCTCCCCTTCTGTGGTTACCATAGCTTCCTCTTGGGGAATCGTGTCTGCACTGCATGCAGTCAGAATAGGATGGTAATCCCAAGAGACCAGCTCCGTACGCTGAGCCCAAAGGAGCCAGATAATACCCCAATTGTTTTATTAATCATATTCCCTGTCCCAGGACTTGAATCTTCTATAGGTGACTCAAGCACAGCAGAAATGATTGCAAGTCACCTACCACAGCAGATAAGCTCCTGACTCTGACGATGTCTCTGCTTATGCACTTCTGGAACTGCCTAGTCCCTGCTCCGTCCTGAACCTGATCTTTTTGTCTTTTCAGGGAATTAGAGAAGTCCATCATATCCTTCCAGAAAATCATCAGTTTTTTTTTATCTAGAGAAGGTTTCTGCTGATTTCCATCAAAGACAGAACCTGCTGTTCGCTTTGACCATGCCAGGAATTTGGACATCAACTTGATGTGTTCTCAATCTCTCTCTCTCTCTCTCTCTCTCTCTCTCTCTCTCTCTCTCTCTCTCCCCCAAACCTAAGTAAACACAAAGTTACTTTTTTTCTATTTTTTTAAATTACCTCTCAAATTTCTTTCCCATCTTTGTCATTGCTGCCTTAGGCCAGAACTTCATTTCTTGCCTACAACTACTCAAATTCATGTAGTCCTCCTCTGTCCCCACCAACTAAATCACAGTGACCTTTGAAATGCAAAGCCATACATACACACACACACACACACACACACATGCGTACACCTACAGTGGACCCTCATTTCCATTAATATCAGCTGCAATGCAGGTACTTTCTCGCCCCCATTAGCTTTATAGCTCTATCTCTCCTCACTCTCTCACATACACACTGAGACATCACCAAGTCAAATTCCCTGCAGTTCCCTAAATAATACCAGCCCTCCTTCTGGCTTGGGGCATTTGTGAATGCTATTTATTTTGCTTGGAATATGCCTTCACTCTCATCCACCTGGGAAACAGTTTCTGGTGGAAACCAACCACCACCTTGGCCCCCTCACACTGAGTCAAGGTGCCCTAACCAGTGCTATCACTTAGTACAAAGGATTGACCAACTGCCTCAGGTTCACCACCCTGCACTACAGCTTGATTTCCCTGCCTCTTTTCCTCATTACATACCAGCATCTTCGGGGAACCATAAGGTCTTATCTTTAATCCCTGTCCTGCATTGTGCCTGGCACACAATAGGTGCTCCAAAAGCATTTAATGAAATACTAACACAGTTAGAGCACCATGTACTCAAATAGCACCTGGAAGATTGTAGAAGCTCATAAATATTTGTTGAATGAAAGAAAAGATAAAGGAAAGAACAAATTGAATTGCCGTGATAGATAGGGATTTACATAAACAAGAAAGTCAAACCGCAAGACCTTTGAAACCCTGTCTTAAAAGCCTTTCAATGTTCTGGCCCCAAGCTGTGCACACAGTTTCATCTCCTACTGCTCTTCATCTTGTTCAGTCTCCTCAGGCATTGTGGCATCCTTGTTTACCTGGGACATGCCATGTAAGCTTCTATCGCAAGCCCTCTGCACCTGCATTCCCTCTTTCTGGAATTTTCCCCAACCAAAGAGCTGCATGCTTGACTCCTACTCCATGCCCAGGATTTTATTCTAAAATTATATCTTTAGGAAGGCCATCGCAGACCACCAATCCTTACCACAAACCCTTCTATCCCGTCAGTCTACTTCAGAATTTCAAACAGAATGTGTCACTGTATCTCACGTTTATCTTCTTATCGTCTCCCTCACTAAATTTCAGTTCTACAATGAGAAACTGTTTTCTGCACTGTTCTGTTCCTGAAATCCAGTAGAATGTTAATGTAGCATTTGCCTGATGCATCTGTGCTGGATGATTATTAAATGCAGTCTGTGACTCTTTACATCTTATTTCAGGGGAAGGTGTGAGCTAGAGACAGGGCATTTTGCAGCATGACATTTGACATCAGCGGGCAAAGTGGGCACTGCTACATCTTGCATCACTGACCAAGTCCCCCTAATACCAACTGAAAACCATTTCCTGGGCTCCGCCAAACTGCCTGACTCATAGTAACTGCTGGCACTTTGCCCTCTCAAAACTCTTCCATTATTGGTTTCTTCCCAGGCTACCTGATCCTCAGCTGACGTCGGGCTGATCACACTCTAACAGAGGTTGTGCCCACCCCATGCTCTACCTCATCCCAGCACCTAGAGGGTTCTGCCCCTCAGCAACCCATCCAGGCCAAGATACCCCATTCAAGAACCTATCAAAAGCCCACACAACTCTCGCAACTATCTACTCCCCACAGGGATCGTGAGATTAGAACTTACTCGGCATTCCCGACAGCTCTTTGTTAAAATCCGCTGGCCTTCTGCAAGAACTTTCCCGCCAAAGATGCATTTTGCTGTAATAAAACAGAAAAATAGATCAGCTAGTCATGTGATGTAACTGCATCATCTCTGAGTTACCATCCAACTCCAACAGAATCCAGCAAGACAGATTCTCAGCCTCCGAGCAGCACAGATCTCTTTGTCTGAAGAACAGCATGCGAATACTGTAGGGCACCCTCCTTGACCCCCGCCATGATAAGCCTCATCCTGACCCAGTTTCCATTGCCTTCACACCAAGAGCATGCAGTTACTTCAATGTTGCAGTTGCCAAAGGAACGAGAGAATGAATTGATATCAGAAGAGGTTAAAAGGGGGAAGAACTGGCTGCCGTCACACTGGAGTACAATTAACAAGGAGTTTTGACTCAAACACTCCAGCTGTGGAATAAGCAACTGAGTGAAAGGGGCCTCATATATCTTCTGCCTATCAGAATTATGGCTGCAGTGGGTGAGTATGTTGTTTATTTTTCCTGTGATCACGGGAAGCAGCTGTCCTCAGCCCCTCTGTTCTTAAGCCACCCAGACAACAGAGAAATAGAAGCCAGTCCAGTAAATTGCTACATCAGTGCACCAGACAAACTGCCTGTGGAAAGGCGCGCTTGCCAGGCTAATAGAGAGGGCAGGGTTGGAAACAGGCCTTGTAGAAAATTTCAGAGAGAAGTATAAGTGCAACTTCAATTTAGGTTTCACTGGGGCTCTGTCCATGATTTAAGTTTCTGACTCAATTCAAGCAAGTACAGAATATGTCAGTTTGATCTGACCCTGATGTGAGTTCACCAAATTCTGCAGCCAGTGAATCAGGAATAAAGAAGCCAAGGCCTGATTGCTCCCCTCTCTGCCCCAAGGAGGATCCTTCTAGCTCATGCTCTCAGGAGAAGCAGAGGCTGAGACATTTATTCTGAGAGCTCACTTCCCACTAACCAACAGCCTCAGCCTCAGAACCTCTATTTCTGTAAAGGGGTTTAAAATGGATTGGTTACGCTGGGTAGCTCTCTAGTTCTAACGTTTTCTCGTTGTCATGGAATGTTCGAGTATGTAGAACTTTAGTGATCAGCTGCTCCAACCCCTTCTTTTTACGCACGGGAGGAGGAAAGTCAGAGACTAATTTACTTAACCCCAAACCTCTGCAGTGGATGCACGGGTGAGTTACTCAGAGCCCCTCAGCAACCAAAAGGCACATTCACGCCACTGTGGGACCGGCTGGCAACCGACAGATCTTAGCTACCTACTCAGGACTTGTCCTGAGCTGGAGAGAGCACCTTAGGTCAAGTCGCCTTCTGTGGGCAGCCTGTATCCCATAAGTGTTTGAAGAAAGTGTGGCAGAGTCCTGGCCCCACTGCCCCAACTCAGGACAATCCTGAAAGGCAATTTCCAGTTGTGCAATTCCCGGCAGGAGCAGCTCGGATACCTGTTTTAACCACTTTGCAATTCAACTTGTCCTTCTGCCCAACTGCGCTTCCTTTACCACCTCCCTCCTGTCCTAGAACTGACCCTGAAAGCACTTTCTAATAAAGCACATGCAAATCACCATTTCAGAGTCTGTTGCCTTCACAGCCTGCCCTGCAGGAGCCCGTACCCCACCCAAACATATTTCACTCTCGCCCTTTCCTTTCAGTGAATGGTATTAGCAATGGCCTTGACATCCACACCTTGTCCTTCTACCTTCTGCCTTTGATTCAGCTGTGTGTTGATCAGTGCCCACACGCTAACCACATTCCCTCCTTCAGTTTTTCCACTTGAGTTACTTTTCTCCACTTCTCAGACACTGTCTTCACTCGGCCATCATCAGCTCTCTGTGTTAGTGCCACAGAGCCTCCTGGCTCTCCTGTGTTCCAGCCTCCGTCTTCTCCAGTCCTTCCTGACAGCATTTTTCTACATGCAAATATGAGGTCCTACTTAAAAAGCATTATGGGTCCCTGATGCCTTCAAGATAAAGTCAAAGTCCTCCCTTAGCACACAAGGCCATTCTTGTGGCTCTTCTTTCCTCAAACTTCAAAGCTCATGTATTCCTGTGCTTCTGCTCACCTCCCCAGTATGGTGACACCGCCTCACCTACCTATTCCAGCCACTCTGTCCCTCTCACTTCCAGCTCCACACATACTTTTCTGCAGGAATAAGCAGCCCTGCTTATTGCAATGCCAGCCTCCCAGCCTCTACACCTCCCAGCCCTGGTGAAGCCCTCAGTTCCCCCAGGAAGCTGCTCCTGCTCTTGACCAGGGCTTAGCTGCCCTCTCTGTGCGCCAAGGCTGTACTTACTACGCCTTGCAGCACATCTTAATTGCACATGTAATCACACAATTCCCTGCTCTCTGTAAGCCCCCAGAGGGAAGGGGATTTTCCCAACATCACCTCCAGTGCCAAGCCTAGAGCCTCTCTGGGTTTATCATTAATAATCACAGTTTTAGAATTCACAGACTGCATTCAGGACAAAAGTCTGTCAAATTTCCTGGTTCACACCTAAAAAGTTATTTTGCTCTTTAATGTAACTTCTAACATTAACTGTAGATTCCAAAGATTTCAGTGGTGGAAAGGGGACCGACAAAGGAAAATCAGTATGATTCTCAAAATGGGCCTTTTCCTCTCTTTGTTTAAAATATATATTTTTTGTTATATATATATATTTCCCTGATCATCTTGTATGCCTTAATTTTCTGGATAAGTCAGTAGACCATGGCTCATTGGCCATCATCATTCATGATGATCTGGACGTCCCAACTTTACTCGCATAGAGAGACCACATCTCCAAGGGCCTGGAGTTCCGTCTGATAAATTCCCACACTCCCACACACAGCTGCTGCCAGCTTGGCAAGGTGGCTCGCGCCAGAGTGACAGCTCTGCTAAGTGCTCTGCTGTCACATCTGCCATCTGCTTCCTGGCCCAGGCTGGAAGTGCAGAAGCAGGTTTTTTCTTCCGCCTTTGCCCCTTGCCACTCCCGCAAAGGCATCAGCACGCTTGCTACCCTGTTAGGAAGCGGCTGCCTGACTTCTTTCTTCCTCTTTAACAGTCTCATCCCAGAACTCCTTTATGGAAGTAAGGATGCCCTGCTGTTCACGGTCCCACCTCACTCAGGGACACGCCCATCCCTCAGAGCCACTAGTCTGGTATAAAAATTAATGTCCGCTGAGTTTTACATTCTCGCACAGCAGGGTGTCTGGGGCCTGGCAAATGCTGTCAACACATTCCTGCGTTTCTGTCATTTGCACGCTTAGCAATGACACAGAATGCACATATGATTAGGACACCAAGTAGCCATACAACTATGTAAGACAACTTCTAGGCTCACCCCTAGAGATCACGAGAATCCTCCTTGTTCTCTCAGTCTCATCCTGATTTCTCTGACAGCCCCCTCCCCTCCCTGCCACTCCCTTCCGTATGCCTAACATCAGTCCTCATTACCCAGCCCCTTGATCCACAGCCAAAAGGCTTATTTTTGATGTCTGAGGAAATTTGAGCATAAGGTGGGTCAGGCTCTGGTACCCTTGGCTGGGGCATCTGGGACTTCATTTCAACAGCTTTCGGCGCGAGCAGAAATGTAAATGGATACCTGAAACCCTTCATACCACACTGGGGACATGCAAAGTAGAATATTTCACAGTGTCCAACCATGAAATTGAAACCTGCCACCAACACATACTTCTCCAAGATGTCAGAAATAAATGTGCCTGGGGTTTAGAGAGAGTCGGGCAGTTGTATTTTCCTACATCCCTCTTCACCTGGCCCTTCCAATTTGACCTTGATTTCTCAAGTGCAAGGATTGAACGCTTTTGCCATTTGGGTGCACACTGAATAAACGACTGAGGGGTACAGCCTGACACCCCTGTCAGGTGCGGCTGTGATGGGGCTGGGTCTTTATTTAGATATCTGCCCACACTCCAGCCATCCCTCAGCACTCAGCAGCGTAGACCGTCAGACTGGGCCCCCTGCATCACACTTTAAAGGAGCGTGGTAGATCAGAGGGGCTGAACACCCATGGATTCTTCCTCCCTGGGAAAGCTGATTCACAGCTTGGGCTTCAAACACCACCCCTCTGAGCAAGACACTCACACCAAACTGGCTGTCCCTCCGGCACCTCTAGTTCAAACATGCCACATAAAATGTACCAGTCCCCAACCTGTTTCTTCCCCTGCCTTATTTCAGTTAATCACACTATGAGTCTCCCACAGGATCTTGTTCAAAACCTGGCAACCTTTGCCTCACAGATGCTCACGCAAAACAATAGTGCCATGTGCCAGGTCCTTAAGCTATCACTCACATTCGTCTCTTCCTTTGCACCTCCCCAGGCTGCCTGCCTTCCAGCCTCTTCACCTCTACCTGCAATGTACCCAAATCCAGCTCCCAGATCCCCCGTCCCCAGCCCTCTTGATGTGGTGGTCTTTCTAAAAGCACCTTTTTTTGAGGAGGCCAAAGCCCTGCTATAAAATCTTGCTCTTAAGTACCAAATCCAATTCTGCGCTTCCATGATTTTGCATGTGATTCCCTCTGGCAGGTGTGTTCTTACCTTGTACACCTAGCAGATTCCCACTTACTTTCTGATACTTTCCTGAGCTGTTACCCATGAAGTTTTCCTCCACCCTCTGCATACATGAGTTTCTGATGAAGTTACCTGCTCCCTTCTCTGTGTCATTTTTGATGCTGACAGAGATAATGTAGGCAGGGAGTAGAACAGATAGGTTAAGAGCATAGCTAGATGGCAGCTGGATTGTCTGGGTTACTAGTGCTGAGAGCTTGGGCATTTCTCTCTCTCACCTATACAATGGCAATAGTAGTGAAGACAACCACTTGGGCTTAGTGAGAGAATTAAGTGAATGAATATATAGAAAATGACTTAGTTCAGTGCCTGACGTAGAATGGAAGACTGACACATCAGCACTGTTTCATCCAGAGTTGAGGGCAGTGTTCCAGACAAGCGATCTCAGTAAGGATTAATGAGTGTCATCAGTAGGATTCAGCCTTCATCATTCATGTCCAATCCACACTGGCAGCTTAATTTCTACTTCGCTCCTGTAAACACCATCAAGCAAACAGTCTCCCTCTCCCTGCACTGCTGTTGTTCCTTCACAAATACTGCATTGCATAGCTGGAAGATTCCTTCTTCCTCCTCCCTCTCATCTCTGGCAGATCTCAAATACAGCTACCAAATCAATACAGGTTTCAAGAGACTGCCACCTGCAGACTCTGATTCAGCAAGTCTAAGGAGGGTTCCGAAAACCCATAATTTAAGAAGCTCACCAAGGGGTGTTTAACATGAGGCATTCTCAGTATGCCTTGGGGAGAAGAGATAGCAACAGATAGATAGGAGTGGAACAAGACAGTCACTTCCTAGACCACCCTGGATGCTCAGACAAAGTTCTTTTCTGTTTCCAAACAGAAGCCCTCATAGGCAATTGCTCCAGCTCCTGAGACTGTTTCAAACAAACGAAGATGGAGGAAGTCAGCAGACAAAGCAATTCGTTTTCATAGATTGGCTCCTGTTGTCTGAGTCACATCAGTATCTTCCATTGTTGTCCCTAGAATATGGCCTCACCCAAACCAAACTCAGGAAACTCACAGAAAAGAAAAACGTTGTTCACATATAAGGTATTTCCTTAAGGCAGTTCTCCAGGGAAATGGAAAAACTCAAAGCAAATGTTTGTTATGGTTTAGATGTAGGATGGCCCTCCAAACTCTCATGAGTTCATGCATGGGGCTTTTGGAAAGTGATCGGATGACAGCCATGCTATACTAATCACTGGACAGATCCATGAATGAATGAAGTGTGCTGTGAGAAGTCAGGCCTAGGGGAAGAGGTGTGCCAATGGGGCATGCCTCTGAGGAGTCTGGCTCCCTCCCTTTCCCCTGTCTTCCTGGCCAGCATGCCTTCAGCACCTTTTCCTCCACCAAGCCCCTCTGCCGTCTTGTTCTGTATGGGAATCAGCTTAGCATGGACCAAAACCATCAGACAAATCAAACCTCCCTTCTTTTAAGTCATGGGTATCAGGGATTGTGTCTCAGTGACAGAAAAGTGACTGTGACATCAAGGAGTTGAACCCAGGAAAGATACACGGTACACAATAAATAGTGGCTTTAGCCATATCCATAGGAACATTAAATGTGAATGGGAGAAATGACCCAAAGGAAACAAAACAATCCAGATTGTCAAAGCAGATTTAAAAATAGTATCCAACCATATGCTCATTCATATAAGATGTACCTTATGTTTTTCTTTGTATTAGTTTTCTTTTTTATGTATTCTATTATTTAAGTGCCTAAAATGATACGTATTTATGGCACATACCATGGTGTTCTAAAATATGTACACACTGTGCCATGGCAAAATCCAGTTAATTAATATACAAGTTGTCTGACACACTCCACATCTTTGAAAGGAACAGTCGAAGAAAATTTTCTCTATCATTTTTCTAACATGACAATACTTTGAAACTTCTAGAAATTCCACTATCAACCTTCATGCTCCTCTCTTCTCAACTCCACTGGAATTAAACCCATACAGGCATCTTCTATACAACTAGAAAGACTTGCTTGGCTCTATTTTCTCCAAAGAACACCCAAATAGCATCCCCTACCTCCTTCTGTTAGACACTGCCCTTCACACGTGTCTAACATTCCTGGAACTCTGGGCACTCTGATCATGTCTCAAACTCAAAGGCCAGCTTTTCGGAAGCAGCGCAAACCCTTTCATCACTATTCCTGGCAGGCATCCTCAGGAACTGCCTAATGAATATTTCTATTAAAAACCAGTAAGAAATGAAAGTCATTCATTCAGAGGTTCTCAACCTTTTAATTACCCAAGCACCTTCCATGGTTTCTTTCCAATTTTTTCTTGAGTAGTATTCCTAATCAATTATTTGCAATCTCAATTAAATTCTGAGCATATCAAACTATCAATCAGAGCTGTTGAGGAAATTAATATGACCTAACTACACTGATAGGCGTTCCATACAAAGGCAAAAACTACACCAATAGTTTAGTTAGCATGTGTATCAACATCTTATAAAACTAGGTAACATTTTGAAATATTTTTTTAAATCTAAAGCTCTCAAAGGAAGTAGAATAAATAAAAATGACTAATTCACAGATACCTAATGATAATACAATTTAATAATATATACCAAAGGCCTTAAAATGTCATTTTTTAGCTTAGTAATTCTACAGTGGATAATTCTACTTTAAGGAAATATAAAACACTGAAGTATATAAACTTGTATTTTCTATATAAAACTATCAAAGAGTAATTTATAACAATAAAAAGATACCCAGCAACTGGAGAAAGGTTAAATAGCAACAATGGGAAACAATGATTAAATGAAAACAAGTCTTTAAAAACAAACACAGTTAAGTGGCAACAGTAAGACAACAAAGCAGGATAGGAAATTGTTTACATGACGTGACCTCAAAAATGAAATCCACTAAAATTTCAAACACAGCAATTATCAAGTGATACTATTTTGTAAATTTCCCATTTGAATCTGTATCCTTCTCTGTGTTTTCAAATGTTACCCAGTGAGCATAGTGTTTTTACCATTTAAAAAAGAAAGAAAAAATCAAGTCTAAAATACAAAATATTTAAAGTACCCATGTCTCCTGTGTTCAAACAACATCTTTTAATTATCCACAGATCTGCACAGGGAACTCAAAATAATGGACTAAAATAGTTTCACATTTTTAACAAATGCCTGAAAGATTTTTACCTCTTATACTGCACACTGCTACAAACAGTATGAAGTTTGTAAGAAAAAAATAACTGCTGCCTACTAACAACTGTTTTTCCATCACAGGATCAAACTATAAATAAACAGCTGGACCCTTGAGCTTACTCTGTTGTCAGGCATGACTCTAAAAGCCTTGGAACAAAAGCAAGTTTCTCTCTTTAGACCAACTTCAAAAATACCTTCCAGAGCACTGGCCATACTATACCAACCATGAAGAGGAATATTCCAAACTTCCTTTCATAAAAGTTCCACAGGTATTTTGAGCTGGTGTTATCAGGCCAGCTATCTTTCCTTCCTTCCTCTGACACAGTAGGAGACATGCTGTTTTTCCCCTACTTCCATCCCCCAAAAAACACCAACTTTGATGCTTTGAAAGTCTGCTGGCATTGGTGTGATTCTTTTAGCAAATAAGTGATGTTGAAAATTATCTACAGGGTGCCATATTTCTAGCCAAATTCTCCTTTTCCGTGGCTGGATACAAAGAATATAAGCTTTGCAGTGGACAAAGCCACCTTGGAATCTCACTGCTCCTCCCCAGGCTGTTACCTTGGTAAATTAACATCCCTAACCGCAAGCTTTAGTATCATAGGATAATAACAACACCCCCCTCGAGGACTGTTGTGAAAATCTAATCAACAGATAGAATTAAAGCACCCAGCACTGTGCAGAGCACACAGCAAGGGTGCCAAGTGGAGCTTGCTTTCCCTGTCACAGCATGCCTCCGTGTCACATCACTGCTTCATCTGAAATAGTGCCGTCTACAACCCAGAGGACAGTATGCATACAGGCCAGCACTGAGGAAAAGTACTTCAGTACTGATTTGAACTTCATCCCAAAATGTCCCACTAAGACTCCTTCCTAACAAGAGAATCCAGCCAGAACCTCAGAATACAAAACAGAACTTGGCCCCTCACTTGACCGTTCACAATTAGGAGGCCAAAGCACGGGGAACCCTGGAGTTGTTTCGTGATTACACCCACCCCATTCAGTGACACTGCACAAGTGACTGGAACCCTGTGAACACAAGCCATCTCCACACAGAAAGAAGAAGAGCAATGAAGGTTCACGCAAGGAACTTCTGAAGAAAATAAAAAGCCATCTGAAGTATCTGCCACATTGCAAGTGATTAAAATACCACAGTGCTTCTCATCATACATTTGATATTACATCTACAGCAAGCACTTTGTTCCAAGGTCAGTGGATAGGGACCTGAAAAGCAGAAAAAATACCTGAAAGTACTGAGCTTCCCACACTGAACCCCGGTTAGGACTTACGTCGGCAGACCTTACAGCACTGGCCCGCAATGTGCACAGGGAGGGCGTCGGGGGAACAGTTGAGAGGGGGGCAGGACATCCGCCGGCACTCCACAACACCACTCTGAGGAAGTAAGGACAAAAGGCATCTCAGAGGCAGGCTTTAGGCTCTCCTGTTGCAAAGAAAGCTCCCATCTCACCCCAAACCTCACCAGGGAAAGAGAAGAGTGTGAGGAATTCCCACTCCACTCCAGGACCACAAGTAAGCATCTCCCTAACCTGAAAGAACCCGTGTCACCTCAATTACTTTTCTGATATACATCACTGGCTTCATCTCACCTGCCCATGTGGACTAAGCAGATTAGGCAGAAAACAAAAAAAGCCTATTTTTGCAAGAATATAAATAACACCTTTTGTAGACCCTGTCGACCATTTCTGAGGCTCTAACAATCCATTTTGTATTTTCCTGGGCAAACAATGGCATCCTTCAGATATTTATCAAATAATTTCAACTGGACATGGAATGTATGCTAATTTTAGAGGGAGCTCTCGTAATTGTCTGAAATAGGTGGAGTACACAAATGACGGGTATCAGGGAGTGAGGAAAACATCTTGCCGCTCTCTGAAACAAATGACAGATACCATGCAAAACACAACAAAAACCCACAGAGACTAATTAAACCCCTTTTTAAAATGCATTCTAGCTGAGAAAAGTTGTGATAAAGCTAACAATTACGATGTATGAAAATCAAAAGAGTCTCTTCCCCCTCTATACCTCAACTACTAAATTCCAAACAGGAAGCTTTTTAATAATATTATAGGATCAAATCAAAGTGCAGTGAGAAAAACCAGATTTAACTCCCAAGAATCTTGATAACAAATAACAATTTCTCATCATTCATAATTGCTTGAATTGCTAAGGGATGGTACATAGAAAGGAACTAACATTGTATATTAAAGAACTCAATTATACTATAATGAGAATACCTGTCCCCTTAAAACTGTTTTTATCTTACTCATTTTCAAAGGTACTTACTTTGCACGTGCAGTTCCTACAGTGATCACCATCAACCCAAGAGTCTTGGTCCCGATAGAGCAATCCACTCACTTGACAGGTCTTCTCACAGTGACAGTTTTCCAATTGACTAAGTCTTGTCTCTGCATAATTCAGCTGCAGAAGGAGAGTTACAGAGTATCATCTATGTAATTCAGTCATCCTAACAAAGCAATAACAAGGAAAGAACCTATCCAAACAGGAAGAGAGCAAGAATAAAACGCTCAAAGCAGTTCCACAGATTCTTAGCAAGATCTATTTTGGGGTTTTTTTTTTCTTTTTCCCTTAAACACAAAGTTGAACCACTGTAAACTGAAGACACGGCGACTTACATGGTCTAATGAACACCAAATGAGACATAGAAGTGTGTCTCGGGAACATCGTGGACATTCAGAAAGGTGTGTGTGCTTTCAGTTCAAGCCTACACAGAAACCCACTAACGAAAGGCCTTATTACAGTGTTCACTGGAGATCTAAAGAAGAATTTAAATGCTCTTGCCTTCGTCGCCTACCATCGTCTCCCTGTTACACACTAACCACGGTGCAATGGTTTACATGCTAGGATATCACTGCTTCCTCTCCGATGAAAAATTCTAGGGAGCAGGGGCCAGAGGAGCAAAAGTCATAGAGGGATCTAGTTTTTCCCTGGGTCATTCAATCCAAACAGAATGACCCAGGGATTCACCGTGATGCTCAGGGAAGTTCACATGAGGTGAGCGAACCCCTCGTTGAGATCTGAATATTGTAAAATAAGCTTTTTCTTTTTCCTAGGCCATCCAATCATTCCAACTAAGTACAGAGTCTTAGACTCTCCAATTTCAAAGGAATTATAAAGCTGAGGTACCCTCAAAAGAAACTCATCATGGTGATGACTCACTTCCACAAATCCAGGGGTAGAACTGTTACTATCCCCTAAGAAAACCCACTTCTTGTGGTTGTTGTTTTATTGTTATGTTGTTGTTAGCTCTGGATGTTTGGAACAACTTTTTGGTTTAAGATGTGAAATCTCTCGGCCTTTTTCCTGCTAGGTTTAATCTGGCCAGGTAACCCACACTGAGCAAGTCTAATCTTCCAACATTTGAGGCTCTTCTAGCATTGCATTGGTGCTTGACCTCATTCAGCAGCACCAGATTTCTTTACGAGCTCCTTACAATACGGTTCTAATCGTCTCTCCTGATTGCTGTCATCCAGCCTGCTTCAGTCTGTGTTCACAAACACACTACCAGATTCGCATGTGCCTCAGTAGAGAGCCTCCCCATCAGCACAAGGCTGTGGGCTCAACCTACAACACTGCAAAAAAAGGAAAATACACTGCAAAAAGAGTCTAAATATAGACAGTTTTTTGGCCTGAGCTATCTCTTGCCACAGACATGTTATAAAGTAATTCAGCCCAAGAGTAGTATCATTTTTCTCTCTTCTCCCTTACATCATACTGCCAGGATTGGAAAACAAATTCCATTTCCTAACAATTCATCTTCTGGTTTCTCTTTTCCTTCTCAATCACAGTATATGCATCCATGTCTTGAATCTTTCTCCCATATAGGAAATCAATTCAATCTCTGAACCGCCCCAAAATTATTTTGAGCCATTATTTTAGATTGCAATGGTTGAACCTCAGGAACAGTGACTCCCACCAACCTTTTGGGGTGAGATACAGTCTCATGCTACACGTGCTCTTCTCAGTGACTCCTGACAGTGCTCCGCTCCATGTGTAATTCTAACTTTCAGACTGGTCATTCATCTCGTCCTCTTCCCCCAAGCTTTAGGAATATTTTAGGGAAACCTGCCATTCCCTGCCTTTTGTGGCTGGTAGCAAAGGCAGAGAAAATAACACCCGCAGCAAAGCATGCATCACGATCAGCCCCTAAAGAGCAAAGGGTTGACTACTTAAACATCAGCAGCTTCCCATGACTCCTTTTAATATGTATGATCTTCCCAAAATTCATGTTTCATTTAAAACTCCAGCCTAATTATAGAGTTTCTGGAATCTGATAATTAAGATCTTTGGGAATTCTTTAGGAAACACAGATAAAATACATTACCAAGACTTTGGCAAGGTCAAGTGACCAAACCATATACAGGTCAGAGATAATAAAAAGGAAATAGCAACTCATTCCTTATTATCTTTACTTCACTGCTAGAAGCCGAAGTAGTTCCTAGTAAGGTGACTACCTGACCAAGGACGGAACAAAAAGACACTGAACTAGATCTCCACACATCGTGAAAAGTGGCTCAGAATTTGTATCTGTTTGGGAGAGAAGAATCCCTACCTTATCCTGAAAACCTGGAACAACTCTGGTACCCAGATCATTCCCAGAAGGAAATGTCATAAAGACTAAATGACTCAAAAGGCAATTCTTCATTTATGCTGAAAATCTAGGCACTTGCTTAAGGTGAATATTGGCAATTGTCAATACTGGTCCATCAGAGATGAGCTATATTCATCTACAAATTCAATTCCTGAGGAAAACCTCAGTGGTAACATAATGGATTTTTTAAATTTTACATGTATTTAGCCTTTTTGACAGCACTGAAAAGCCCTAATCTCTATAATAATGACTGTGTCAGACAGATACAAAAGCAAAAGGATATTAAGGCAAAAAGCTAATTTCTCAAAGGCATTTAATATGTAATCTAGCCTTCCTCTCCCCCTGCTAAATCCTATAACAACAATAATAGAGAAAAACAACTCTGAATCAAAAAGTGAATTACATTTTCTGTCACTGGTATTAGTGCACTGAATTTATACTAATTCATTTTCAAAAGCTATTTCTATACTGCCTGCCATTTTCTGAGACTGGCAGATCCAAAATAGATATGGTATCAAATCTACATCTCTATTCTGTTTACCTCTGTCCTTGTGTTTATCTGGAAACCACAGACTGAATAACTTATTCTTCAGTCTCCATATTCAAAGCTATGCAGAGGAGGCCTCTTGCACAGTAAGAGGTCAATGAATGGATCTGAGTGTATCAGTCATGCAGAAATTGCTTTTCTTCCTTTGGAATACACTTTGTTTCATGTTTGCTACATAGAAGGGGAAAACACTGCTGCTGCTGTTGTTGTTAAACCTTTAAGTTTAATCAATCATTATTGAATTAGGACTGAGCCCTCCAAAATAATAAAAATCTCAAGATTAAATATATTAAAGCTGAAAGGCTTGCTGCCTGAAGTGCTCCTTGACTTGCCCACATAGACTTATCAAAGATTTACATGCAACAATAATTTAAGATTTTCCAGTCTCTCATATGCTGTCTTTCTGAGGACAAAATGCCATTTCAGCACAGCTGAGTCCTGGAGCGGGACCCGATCACCTGATGCTACCACAGTTCTCCTGGCTAGCCGGGGGACAGCTCAGCCTACCTGAGGGAATGTCAGAGTAAACCGGTGGAGCAGTAGCCTCTGGGGGACTGAAGTGCCAGCTAATAACCTCAGGTGGCACTGCCACTTTAGGTCACTGTCCTGCACCTTCTCAGCACTGAAAGGGTTCAGCTTTTGTCAAAAATGTCAGGCTTTCTCAAAAGACCTTGTACCTCACTCACCTTGCCACTGGAATGTCAGTGAATGGAAGCTAGCACCCTTGATCCTTGCAGAAAAAAGGCAGAGGGGGCCATTCCAGACACATTCCTAGACTGATCAGATATTTCTATTTGTTACTTTTGTTTTGTTTTGTTTTGTTTTGTTTTGTTTTGTTATGAGACAGGGTTTCACTATGCAGTTCAGGCTAGCCTTGAACTCACTTGGTAGCCAAGGCTGGCCTTGAACTCACAGCAATTCTCCTACCTCAGCCTCCCAAGTGCTGGGACTACAAGCGTGTGCCACCACACTCAAATCTATCTTTAGGTTTGATGTGGTTCTAGCTACCAACTCCTGTCCAGCCTGTACTGAGCTTGGTTACCAGTAGCGCTTCGCCATATCCAGCACGACTCCAGCCTGAGGGCTCTCTGCTGTTTCCCGAGACTTCTCGGCGCTGGCTCTAGACCAAGTCCCTGACAGCAACTTGCAGTCTCTGCCAATCTTTGTGATGTCAAGCCATGGAGGAAGGGCGCATTTTTTCAGGACCATCTTTCCCTCACATTCTCCCATCCGTGTTGCTCACTTCAGTGCTTTAAATATAGCAGCCACCCGCTGTTGAATGGCTGTGGTGAGTCCTGCACCGAACTTCATTTGCCTGGTCCCAGAGTAAATGGTTATCACCACTCCCTATGCAAGGAAGCAGCAGCTACCAGTTCAACAACTTGTCCAAGGCTGTGACATTAAAAAACACATTAGCAAAAAGAGGTCTATGAATCAGACCAGTCTGGCTCCAAAGCCCATTCCCGACCACCTGATCCATGACTGCATGCCTATCTCAGTCAAGGCTACCGGACAACTTAACCAAACTTCCGACACTTAGTCCAACCCCATCAACTCAATCTTGCCTCAATAGCTTTACTTAACTCATGGCAGGGCCTGAGTCCAGATGGACTTGGTGCCATAGAGTTCTCTCTCCATCAGGTAACCGTGTTTGGCTTGCACTGTGGCTCACATCTCCAGCTCTGCCTCCTTCACTCTGTCAAAAGGGTGAGCTACGCTTCCATTTCCACCAAGATGGCAGAGTAGACAGCGGAAGGTAGGTCACCAACTGAACTGACCAGAATAACCACTTCAATATATGAACAGAAACTTCCAAAAAGCATCACAGAGCCAACACAAAAGGAAGAATAGCACAGAAGTCAACAAAGTGGCAGCAGAGATCCCAAGAGCCAAACAAGCACCAAAGCGCACTCCATCCTGCCCATAAGGTTCTATCTTGAAGACTGTGCAGATGTGGGGAGCACACTCAAAAGAGATCAGCCCAAGAACTGGGTCTTAAAAGAAGCTCCCAGTGGGGGAAGCCCAGGCTGTACCCTGTTTTAACTCAAAGCAGATAAGCCTTGCACAAAGCACAGAGAGAACATTTTCTGTTTAGGTCTGAGTATTGGCTACAGCGGGTTGCCAGGTTGGGGGAACCCTCCCTCAGAATTCTTAAAAATTCTTGAGAAGTCACATGGCCTCTCCCAGGTTTGGGGACTGATTCTCAGCAATCAGATGAGGCAGTGTGTGGTGTTCCCAAGTGGTACCGGCAAGAGCACGCCCAGTGTCACCAAGACTACAGACCTCCCACAGCGTTCCAAGTAAAACAAGCAGCTCAGAGCCAAAAGGCGAGGTAAAAGGCCTTGTTCCCCAGACTCTCCTTCCTTCCTGACAAGCTGCTGGGAGCTCTACACTCACTCCCAAAGGGTGTCATCCAAAAGCCAGCTCAGCTCCACAAAGCGATCAAGCAGGCACTGCTCTTTCCCTTTGTTTTTATTTGTTCATTCCTCTCTCCCATCTCCAGCCTTGTGCTGGTAGAGCCACCTCCTTCTTTCTACCAGTTACCTCTTCTTTATGGATTTTAACTTTCTTTCTAATCCCTCTTTTTCCACCCATAAACTTTCTCAGTCACAGCAATTTTCAGAATCTAAGTACCTGAGTTCAGGTCCCAGCTCTGGTTTTTATTATCTTGTAGAAAGCAACCCTTCTGGTCACGGCCTTCTCAAAGTAAGATAATAAACTCAGTTTACAAGATTATTGTGAGAATTGATTTAAAATACTTAGGGGGTTGGAACTAACACATGCAAAGTGTTCAGTAAATATGACCTAATTTGAGTGACTTTCCAGCTTCTTCTAGATCAAAGATTGACAAACTAAAGCTCATGGGCCAAGTCTGGCTTATCACTTGCTGTTGAACATCCTGTGAGCTAAGACTAGTTTTTATATTTTTCAATGCTTATGTTTTCAACGATTATAAATGATTTCATTTAAATGAAATAGTGACACATATAACATGCTCAATTTTGCTTCTTAACTAAAAAAAGCCCAGTGTTTACTGGCCAGCCATTTACAGAAAAAAAAAATTTTTTTGACAACGCCTGTTTGGGATTACCACAGATCACACATCATGCAGTGAAAATGGAAGTACTCGGTTATAGAATTATAATTCTCTTCACAGTTTGGAAGGAACAGACTCCAAGTCTGCCAAAATGACAGGGGGGGAAAGGTGGGATTCAGGAAGCAGATTAAACCTTTTTCTGCTCCCTGTATCCCACAATTAAATACTTTCTGCTTCCCCAGTGCCCATTTTACATCAGAATGCTTTGAGGATAGAGCTCGCTGTGGCTGCTAGATAATGTATAGCTAAAAAGAGAAAAGTGGTGTTCCCCACAATGAGAAAGAAAAGGGCATCCTCAGAGGCTGCAAATGGAGGCCCTCAATCGCCTACGACTGAGTGGCATGTTTCTTGTTTCAAAAATTTAGTAGCATGCTAAAATATAATTATCAGTATTGAGATCAAGCCGCTCCAGACAATATAAAATAAAAGCCTCTATGGGCCACAAGCTGAGATGGCAAACAATTGCCTGCGTTTCACATTTCTACGGCACTGTGGAGTGGAAGGTGAACGCTTCAGTCTCAGGCTTCAGACTCAGTCTTTCTCTTTGCAAAAATATTCCATTTCTGCCTTCCAGACAAAAGGGGACTAGGTTTGACCACAATTCCAGTTCTACATGAAAACACTGTCTTCAGGGGCAGAGCCTATGAATCCAAAACGGCCCTGTCTCCAGATCACTTGGCAACCCTCCGAATATTTTCTGCCTGCCGTGCCTGAAGGCAGACGGCAGTCACAGCCCCAAGTAGAAGAATAAATGTGTCATCTTTGCTGCTATTAAAATTCTTCCTCTGGCAGAATATAACGACTCTTAGGCTCAGTCTAATTCTCTCTTCACCCTAGGCCAAACCCGTATCCATAGCTAATTGGTATCCTAACCGCGTTAGCCACATTTTCTATTTTTTCAACGCCTTTCTCCAAGTAAGGCTCAGGGTTTTCATCATGAATCTACACTGCAAGAACAGATACTAAAGCTTCTGATTGCTTAACTTTTGGCTCCACCACTTGATGCAGCCATTTCTGAGGCAGAAGTCATGCCTACTGCATCAGTGCATCTCGAAGCCTAACACAGCAACTGGCAAACAGTAGTTTCTCCCAAGATGTTTGTTCCATGAGTGACGGAGAGGAAGCAAAGATGCAGAATCTTAAAAACTGAAAGTGTCAAAAGGCAAACGTTGTTCTTTCCGTGTTTAACTTAGGATCAGTCCTGAAACAAAGCTTAGGTAAGGTCTTCCTAGGACAGTAATCTGATTCTAACAACAACTATTTTGCCTCCTCCTGATTTCTGGCAATAACTCTTACATCTAAAATGCATTAACTTTTATAAGCTGCAGTGACTCTAACCATATATCATCTTACAGTGTTTCTAGTTTAATAGCCATTGGGCAAATTCTTTCTCCATTCCTAGGGAATCTGCACTAACACATATGCCTCTTGCTTCCAAATATTTTTCAAGAACAACATTTAGATGCAGCCTAATAGCATCAAAGGTCTGAATGCTTACGAGAGGTAGTCCCATTTCAGGGGAAAATAAAACATTCTTGTTGTAACATATTGCAGGTGCCAAGGCTAAAAATGTTTCCATTATAACACATCACTCTAAGTTCTTGATTTGACAGAGAAAGAAATGAAACATCACAAGTGAAATTCAGATACCTACTTTTGCAGTCATCTTGGCCAAAAGCTCTTGCAAATCCATTATTCCTTGCACCAGGCTTAAGAAATCACTGCAGGTAGGGCAAGCTCAATAAAGAAAATAGAAAATATATATTGATCTTGTGCTAATGTAAGAAAGAAAATTTTAAAACAGTCACTTGATGGTAGAAGGGTTTTTGTTCTTTTGGGTAAAATCTGGGTGAAGTCAGAGAGGATTTTGGGCCTGGGTCTTTTTCTTTTTTCATAAGAAAAAGAAAGAAACAGGAAAAGGGGGTTGTTGACTAAAAAGGCCACATGACATTTCAAAATCAAACCCTCATTTTGACAGAGAAGTGACAGGAAAAAATATAAAGTATTATAAGAGAGAAAAAGTTAATTCATTTCCGTGTTCAGAAGTTTAAAGAACAGTTTGGTATAGTAATAATAATTTAAAACACACACAAATACATAACACTGAACATATCTGTCTTACACTACAGAATCTGTTAACATAACCCTTTTTCTGCACCCAAATTTTAATTCTGTATGGAAGAAAATCTTCCTAAAACTTCACAGACACAAAAGCATACAATACAGATAATGAGTTTTCTTCCGGGACCTTCACTGTCTCAGAAGCCAGCAATGGCTTCTATCTGAGCCCTTTTGATGTTGCTTCTCTGAAACCATGAGCAAGTTTTGCACCTTTTAAAACTCAGAAGTACTTTAAGGTGCTACTTACTGCGATTCAGGTTTGGACACTGTGTTATGTATCCATTTGGCATAAAGATGATCTTTCCATCCTGGATGATGCCCTTAATGAAGAAGAGACAAGTGGTAATCAGGAGCCCAGTCACAGTTGGAGAGGCCCTGTATAGGCCCATGGCCCTGTATAGGCCCACAGCCCTGAAGGTCAGATTATTGTGAGCAACATTGATTCACTCAAAAGGGGAGCTGACCTCAGCCCACGCTGAGCTATCCCAAATCATCCTCTTCTAGAAACTCTGAGCTGGGGCTGCATGTTGAGAAAGCCGTAATCAGCCGGTACTGTTTAATTCCAAAGAGATCACAGCACCCAGATCTGTCAATGAGAGAGTTCTTCAACTAAAACTAAACAGACACTGATGCAATTAAAATTCTCTTCCCTGCCTTAATCATCCCAGCATATGAAATACTGCTGAATTACAGGACTTTTTCTTTAAAGTGGGAAGAAAGACATAATAGATTGAAATGTTTCCATTGATTCATTTAGTCAGGGAGACAAAAGTCAGACCTCAGAACAATTCCCAAATGATCCCCTTCCTCAGCTGAGTCCTTGGAGGTGAGTCTTTAGACTTATTCAACCTCTGTGAGAAAAAAGGTGCTCTCCGAAAGCTGTAATTCATCTGGAAGGCAAGGGTACCCCAACTCTAATAAAGCCATCAGGAACAGCTTCTCTCAATGAAAACACTGAATTTAGTTCTGGATTTTTCATGTGAAATTTAAGATTCTGTTTTTAGGTTTGTTTGGGTTTTTTCCTTTCCTGATTTGATGTCAGAGATATTACAGAACAGATGGAAGATGCAGAAGCTGGCTCAGAATACTGAGCTTAATCTCTAAATAAAATATAGGCTTCAGATAGTGCTGCAAGTCTTTCAGAGGGAGCACCATGTAACATTTATGTGCTCCTCTTCCAAACCGCAGAAGGCAATCAGCGAATGCTGTTTTCTGCTTATTATTTCAAGCTACAATATTAATTGGAAATCTTAATAGAAATAGCAAGATCACAGCAACACTTCGCAGAAATACACACATGCGTGAACCTCCTCCTCTGCACGATGATGCAGAGTTTGTGGCCACAAGAGGAGGCAGCCTCCCCGTGGGAAGAAGGCTCTGCCAGCGCTCCTCAGTGTGAACTCAACGCCACACACAGAGGAGGGCCAGGGAGCAGTTAACGGAGCGTGCTCCAAGAGAATCAGCCTCTCTCTGGGACTGGGCTGCTCTATTTTCCATGCAAATTAATGCCTGCCTTCATCCCTGCCACTTAGAGGCTGAGGCAGGCAGATCACAATTTCAAGGTGATCCTGGACAAATTAAAAGGAAAATGCTGAAAATGTAACTCATTGTAGAAGCCCTAGGTTCAAACGTCTATACCAGAAAGAAAAAAAATAAAAGTAAACAATTAAGACTAAGGGGGCCTGGGTTCACATTCTACATTGGCCTCTAACTTACTGAATGGTCATGGGCAATACATAAACCACTTTCTCTGAGCCTCAGTTACTACCTCATGAAAATCAGTGCTGGAAAAAAAAGGTTAAGGATCCTTCTAGCACTCAAGTTCTAGGTCAGTTAAACAGGCATCCAAGCTCATTGAGAACTCTGTACTGTTACTGTAATGTGTGTGTATATACATATCATATCATCCTGCTCTGATCAGTTATATATATATATATTTCAGACAGACAAAGCTATAAATTTCCATCAAATAATAAACCATCACAGAAAATTAAATATTACATTACAAACACATCAGTCTAATCAAGTTGATTATGGATGAATTGAGAGTAACCAACCATACTTGTTTGCTTAGGACCTAGGAATTTTCTGGGACATTGGCAGTTTCAGACCTAAAATTAAGATATCCCCAGGAAAACAAGGACAGCCACCAACCTCAGTGATAATGAGTGGAAAAAATCCATATATGTGCCAGGAAAAGATGACGCCTCTCTATCTTCTATTCATCAGGCAACTCTAAATCATTCTCAAGTTTTTCATGAATAGAAAGGGAATTCAGAAATGTGGATGAAATGTACCATAGTATCAATTTTTTTTTACTTTTTTTATTTTTAAAGACAGTAAAATTAAACACAACAAAACAGAACAAAACAGATCATAAGAAAATAATGTAAGAGACATAGATTTCAAAGCAAGACAACAGGAGATCTTCACTGTCTATCATATTGTCTCTTGTTTTCTCCAAAATAGTTGTCCATATCTTCACATACAATGAATTCATACAAAACAAAATAGTATAGAACTGATCAGAATAGGATGATAAAGGCACTTTAGGTCTTCAAGACCAGATAATAAGGAAGTCAACAATGGTTGCCATAATGTCTCTCATTCTCTTCAAAATAGCTGTCCATACCTTCATGTATGTTGAAATTAAACAAAACAAAACAGACTAAAAGCACTCTGAACAAAGAATAATATATTGCTGGATTTCACATCATGACACTACAGAATTAGCACTGGGTACCTTAGTGTCTCTTTTTCCTCAAAGTAGCTGTTCATTTCACCGTGCATTATATTATCAATTCTCCTAAACTTTTTAGAAGTTCTACACATGCATGAGTCTCTACATGTATATCTATCCTTTCTGTATTACAGGGAAAAACAAAACAAATGAAAACAAAACAAATTCGTAGAAAAACACAAAACAAAAAAGACATATAAACAGCAATAGCAAAGAGCCCAGAGCACTGACAATATAGGCCTTCAAAACAAGGCAGTATGAGCATAACTAGGGTTGTTATTTTACATAATGATCTTTAAGAGTTCCTAAGATCACTATGCAATAATATGCACAATTGTTCCAATCCTATGAATATTAACTATTTTGTTCCAAGAACTCATAGAGTTTGTAGCACAATCATCTTAGCTATCCTAAGTGTGTTTATATAATTTTGGACATTTTTTTCTTTTCCCTTTCTTTTTCTTTTTCCTCATTTTCCCCAAGATATTGTTTTTCCCCTTTAAGCAGATTCTTACCTTTTCACTTTAATTATTGCATTTTTTGTATCTTATGTACTCTTACCATTTCTTACACTAAGGAGACTATACGATATTTACACACGTTAGTTTGATTTACATCACTTTTGAGTATGGTCTCGAGTTGCATCCATTTATTTATAAATATCTCAGTGTGATCATTCTTTATAGCAGAGTAGTATCCATTATATAAAAATAACACAACTTTTTTATCCATTACTCAGTTGATGGGCATTTAGGTTGTTTCCCAGATCTGGGTATTACAAATAGTGCTGCTATAAACGTGGGTACATGTATATCACTGTGGTATGATGTTTTTAGTTCTTCTGGGAATATGCCCAGAAGTGGGATAGCTGGGTCAAATGGGACCTCCAATCCCAGCTTTTTGAGGAACCTCCAGACTGACCTCCACAGTGGTTGCACCAGTCTATACTCCCACCAACAGTGCAGAAGAGTTCCTTTTTCCCCGTAGCCTCTCCAGCATCTATTGTTGGTAGTTTTCTATATCCTGGCCATTCTTTCTGGAGTGAGATGGAACCTCAGTGTTGTTTTAATTTGCATTTCTCTCATGACCAATGATGCTGAATATTTTTTCATGTATTTATTTGCCATTTGTATTTCTTCATCTGAGAACTGTGTATTCATATCAGATGCCCATTTTTGGAATGGGCCTTTGAATTTTGGGGATCTGATTTTTTAAAATTCTTTATATATTCTAGACAGAAGTCCTTTGTCTGAGGGACAGTTCACTAAGAATTTTTCCCAATTTGTGGGTTTTCTTTTGGCTATGTGGAGATTTCTTTCAACATGAAAAAACTCTTTAATAGGACACAATCCCAGCTATTGATTCTATGAAGTATTTCACATGTGGTTTGATTCTTGTTCATGAATTCTCTACCTACCCCTATATCTTCGAGGCTTTTACCTACTTTGTCTTCCAACAGATTTAGTGTTTCTGTTTTAATATTTAGATCTTTGATCATTTAGACTTTAGTTTAGTACATGGTGATAGGTATGGGTCTAGTTTTAGTTTTCGGCATATGGAGAGCCAATTTTTCCAGCACCATTTATTGAAAAGACTATCTTTCTTCCAGTGGATGTGTTTGGCCCCTTTATCAAAGATAAGGTGGTTGAGTGTGTTTGTATCTTCTAATCTATTCCATTGATCTTCAGGTCTGTTTTTATTCCAGTACCATGCTGATTTTATTACAGTAGCTTTACAGTATAACTTCAAGTCAGGGATTGTGATGCCTCCTGCCTTGCCTTTGTTGCTTAGAATTGCCTTTGCTATTATGGGTCTCTTCTGGTTCCAGATAAATTTTAGGAGTGATTTCTCTAGATCTGTGCAGTATGCTAGTGGCATTTTGATTAGGACTGCATTAAATCTGCAATTTTGGGACAATGGCCATTTTCACAATTTTGTTCTAACTATCCATGAACAAGGGATGTCTTTCCATTTTCTGAGGTCCTCTTCGATTTCTTTTTCAGAGTATTATAATTTTCCCTGAATAGATCTTTTACTTCTTTTGTTAGATTAATTCCTAAGTATTTCATTTTGTTGGATGCTATTGTCAAGGGTGTGTCTTCTCTTATTTCTTTCTTTTGTTGTTAGTGTATAGGAATGCTACTGAGTGTTGACTTTGTATCCAGCTACATTATGGAACTTATTTATTATACCTAGGAGTCTGTCAATGGAGTTTTGGGGATCTTCTATGTAGAGTATCATGTCATCTGCAAATAATGATAATTTAACTTCTTCTTTTCCTATCCTTACTCCTTTTATTTCTCTCTCTTGTCTAATTTCTCTGGCTAGTATTTCCAGCACTATATTGAAGAGGGGTAGGGATAATGGACATTCTTGTCTTGTTCCCGATTTTAGGGTAAAGGCTTTCAATTTTTGGTCATTTAATATGATGCTGGCTGTTGGTTTGTCATAGACATCCTTTATCATATTGAGGTAAAGACCATCTATTCCAATTTTCTGTAAGGTTTTTATCTTGAATAAGTGTTAGACCTTATCAAAAGCTTTTTCTGCATCTATAGAAATGATCATGTGGTTCTTATTTTTGGCTATATTGATATGGTGGACTACATTTATTGATTTGGTATGTTGGAACCATCCCTGCATTCCGGGGATGAATCTCAATTGGTCATGGTGTATAAACTTCTTGATGATTTGCTGCATTCTGTTTGCCAAAATTTTATTGAGAATGTTTGCATCTATGTTCATTGGGGAGTTTGGCCTATACTTCTCTTTTTTGTGAGAATACAGGTTTTCAAAACAGGTACTGATGATCTTCTGTATTTCCACAGGGTCTGTAGTGATTTCACCCTTTTCATTCCTTATTGCATGAATTTTTGAGTCTTTTCTTTCCTTTTTTTAATAAAGTTGATTAGAGTTTGTCAATTTTATTTATTCTGTCAAAGAACCAACTCTTTGATTGATTCTTTGTATTGTTTTCTTAGACTCTATTGCATTGATTTCTGCTCTGACCTTTGTAATTTCCTCCCTTCCTTTGGCTCTGGACTGGACTTGCTCTTCTTTTTCTAGATGTTTGAGGTGTAGCATCAGGTTGTTTATTGTGTTCATTCTGTTTTCCTGATGTGGGAGTTCACCACAATAAATTTTCCTCTAAGGACTGCTTTCATTATGTCCCACAGGTCCCAGTAATATGTATTTGTATTTTTCTTTGCCTGGAAATATTATTTAATTTCTTCTTTAATTTCCTCTGTGACCCACTGATTGCTCAGGTGTGTATTGTTCAATTTCCATGTGTTTGTGGGGTTTTTGCAGTTTCTTTTGTCATTAATCTCTAGTTTCATGGTGCTATTATCTGATAACATGCATGGGATAATTTCAATTCTTTTGCATTAACTTAAGCATGTTCTGTGGGCTAGTATATGGTCTATTTTAGAAAACGTTCCATGTGCTGCCGAGAAGAATGTATATTCTGATGTTGTTGGGTGGAACACTCTGTATACGTCTACTAAGTCCATTTGTTCACAGGTGTGATTGAGTTCTGTTATGTCTTTGCTGATTTTCTGTCTAGTTGATGTGTCCCTTTGTGTTAACGGCATGTTAAGGTCTCCTGTTATAATTGTGTTATTGCTTATTTGATTTTTCATTTCTGTTAATATTTGTTTTATATACTTGGGTGCTCCCAAATTTGGTGCATAGATATTTAAGATTGTCATCTCTTCCTCTTGAAGTTTTCCCCTCTATTATGTAGTGACCTCCTTTATCTCTTTGGATCATTCTTGGTTTTAACTTCACATTGTCTGCAAACATAATAGCTACCCCTGCTTTTTGGGGGCATCTTGTTGCATGGAGTATTGTTTTCCATCCTTTGACTTTCAGTCTATGAGCTTCCTTTTGGGTTAGATGGGTTTCTTGTATGAAGCATATGGTTAGACGTTGTTTCTTGATCCATTCTGCCAGTTTATTTCTTTTAATTGGTGAATTGAGGCCATTAACATTAATGGTTATAACTGTCATATATTGGTTTACTTTTGACATGTTATCTTTCTGCTGTTGATTCTTTACCTTTCCACTCTGCTTAACTGTTTGCCTTGCTTAGTGGCTTTTTCCTGTCTGTCTAAAATGTCTTTCAGTATTCTTTGCAGGGTTGGTTTGCTGGTCATGAAGTTCTTCAGCTGTTCTTTGTCGTGGAAGTATCTTATTTTTCCATCCATTTTGAAGGACAGTTTTGCAGAGTACATCAGCCTGGGTTGGAAGTCGTTTTCCTTTAGAATCTGAAATACTTCACTCCATGCTCTTCTTGATCTCACTGTTGTGTTGAGAAGTTTGCTGTGATTCTGATAGGCTTTATAGGTGATCTGTCTCTTCTCTCTAGCAGCTTTTAATATTCTATTCTTATGGTGGATTTCTGGATGCTCTTTATTATATGTCTGGGTGTAGTTTTCTGTGTTTATCATTATTTGGAGTTTTATATGCTTCACTGACCTGTATGTCAGTTTCCATTCTCATGTTTGGGAAATTTTCAGCTATTACTTCTGTAAATAGCCTCTTGATATCATTTGTGTTGTCACCTTCTTTTTTGTTTATGCCTATCAATCTTATGTTTTTTTTCTTTGTATCATCTTGTAGTTGCTGAATTTTTATTTCCTGGTTCCTTGTTATTTTTAAAAGATCTTTCCTTTCCTGTTCACTAGTTGCAATCTTGACTTCAAGGTCCGAAATTCTATCTTCTCTTTTGTTGAGTTGGTTTTGCCATCTTTCGATCAAGTTTTTGATATCTCTTTGAATCTGCTTCATGCATTCTGTTTGTTTCTTGTATTGTTCATTCAGGGTTTCCATCTTTTTCTACTGTTCCTCTAATTTTTTAACTATGTCTTCTTTAGATATGTTCAGCATTTCTTTCATTACATTTATCATTTCTTCTTTTACCTGGGAGACTATTTCTGATCTGAGCTCTTTTATAGTTTCCGAGAGTAGTTGTTTCTTTACTTAAGTTAAGTTGTTATCATTTCAGGAATTTCAGGTGTATGGCTTATATTTTCTTCTGTGTCCATGTCTCCTAGGCTTATGTGGGTTGGGCTGGAAGTTTGAGATTTCATTTTGCTCTTTTGTTTTGTCATTTTCCTATATTTTCAGGTTTTGAGCGATATTTCAAAGCCTCCCACATGCACTGGGAATCACCTAGCCCATTTTTGGCTCCCTGCACGGCAGACTGCAGGCAACTGCTAGCCACTTGGGAGTTCACTGGGCATAGCCCAGTTAGGACCACAGGGAACTCCCATGTGTCCTCCTGTGCTTTTGGGTGTGGGACATGGTCTTATCACCTGGGAGCGACATTCCAAGTCTTCCCTGTGCATTGGGATTCAACCTACACACATTCAGTGCGCAGGACTGAATTGAGGCCCCTGCTAGCAGCTTGGAGTTCACTGGGCATGGCCCAGTTAGGCCCGAGTGGACCTCCCGTGCATCTTTCTGGTGATTTGGGATGTAGGATGTGGACTTACCACCTGGCAGAAAAGTTTCAAGGCTTCCCAGTGCACTGGGATTCAACCTACATGTGCTCAGTGCCTGGGCTTCCTTGTTATTTTTTTTAAATTAAAGGACCTTACTAATTTTAGATACTTGATACACTACAAATTGCTTTGCCACACCTTTCCTCTACCTCTTGCTCCCCACTTTTAACCTCTGGCCCCTATGTGCATGTGATACACACAGCATTAGATGAAGGTCAATGGTGTTGACTGGAACAAAAAGAGAAATAAGGGCTGATGGCTTCCCAATGCATACTAACATAAAAATCCATAGCAGCCCCTCAGGAAAGGTCATGGGGCTTAGCACACACATTGGCATAAAAACTGACTTCTTGCCAAATGAATCAAGGTTGGAATGTTAATTTGATGCTGAATGGATGCAATTCAATGTTGGATTAAAACACAGGTGGCAGTAATATAATACTAACACTAATTGTCACCCTGAGAAGTGTGAATCCATGTGAGTGTGTGCACATGTGACATGTGTGTGTACAAGAAAGAGAACTTCCAGAACTGCTTCAGAAAGTGGGGGAGGGCTGGGGATTTAGCTCAGTAGCATAAGCATCTGCCTGGTAAGTGTGAGGTCATGAGTTTGATCCCCAGTACCAAAAAAAATAAAGAAAAAGAAAGTGGGGGAGATGATGGCTAAGTGTGTTGGAGGCAAAAGGGTTAATAGCAATGTGTCTTTTCAGAGGCCCTCAAACCCCCACCCAGGGCCAGGGACAGGTAGCATCACCCCTTAGGAAGCAGGAGGTGAGCCTAGGGCAGGCATTTACAGCCTTTTCCCACTGCTCACAACCTGTTCAGTCCAGCCTCTAACTGGTCAGCAACACTGTTCAATTCTCCCAGCAGCAGGAGTACCAATATGCACTGTGCACAAGGGAGCTAAATACTGCTCCTTTGATTCACATTGAACCATCTCCAGATTCTGCACTCTTTGGAAAATTTATCACATGAAACCAGTCCCTGATGCTAAAAAGGTTGGGGACCTCTGTGTTATTGTAATCACTTTTTAGATTCAAGCACTCACAGTGCTTTTGACTAGGCCTAGTATATATCCAAGCAACTTCCCAAGTACAAGAGGTCTTGCGTTAAGCTCTATGTGGGTCATGTAGTGACTAGATATTTGCTGATTTTAAAAAAAAAAGAATTTGCTAAGCCACAAACAGGATTTCCAAAAGTATGAAACTACAAAGTAGTTCAATCTGCCTTCTTCCTGCCCCCGAGAAAAATGATCTGTGAGGATTTCCACAGGAAAATGTGCCTTCCAGCACTGTAACCTCTCCCAAAGGAGTTAAGCAATAAAACAACAGAAATTCTGTAATTTCACCTCCTTTAACTTGAAAGAAATCCATACTTAACTGGAATTGCAACTGAGTTGGGCCTGGATTAACTGACGTCATTGGATCTCTTGTTTGCAGACCTATGCTTTATTTCATATCATTCATCTTGGCAGTGTTTCTCAAATATCAATTTCCTTAAGCTCCTAAATATCTTGAAGTTTTGCCTAATAATCAGATTCCCTGAACAACCCCAGAGCTTCTGTTTTAGCAGGACACATTTTCAAAAGCTGTTCCAGATCAAAGGATCTTACCTTAAAAAAAAAAAAAAAAAAAAAAAAAAAAACCTGCTCTACTATCAACCACTGGTCTCTTTCTGAGCAGGAGAATTTACTCAATAGTTCACATTTTTTAAAGAGAGAATCCTATGCCTACACAGAAATAAAGTAAAATCTCATTGATCGGGGCCTGAATGGAAGCCAACAGAATTACTAGATATAAATACCACACAAACCATCTCAGCATAATCCACCGTTGTTCTTTTAGCAGATTGTATATCTTTGGCACAGTAAATATTTTAGAAGTATGAAATTCCTGAAAACTAGCAGGGCATAATGGCTTACGCCTACAATTCCAGCTCTTTCAGAGATTGAGGCAAGAGGACTGAAAATTCAAACCCAGCCTAAGCAATTTAGTCACTTAAGGAGACCCTGTCTCAAAACAAAAATGAAATGTACTGGGTATCACTCCTGCAAAGGCCCTGAGTTCCATCCCCATATTAAGAAAAGAACGTCCTGAAGACTCCGAATTACACAATATAGCAGCACATAATTTTGGGAGATGTCAGGATTGTGTGGGGCAGTAGTTTTTAAACCAAAGGTATATATAATCAGAATCTTCAAAGAGGCTGGGAGAGGACAGTCTGGTATACTTAGGAAGGGATTCCGATAATCCCACTGAGAACTACGCCATTTATGGACTGCAGGGAGGAGAACAGGAAGTCAACAAGAAGCTAAAACCTCCCATGAGTCAGCACCACCACGGACTGACTAGGGGAGAGCCAGATGCCAGCCCTTTCCTGCACAAGGGCAAGAAGACAAGAAGAACCAGTGTACCTCCTCCCAGTGCACATCTGCTGATCTGTGGAAACACAGGCTGTGATGACAGCTAGCGAGGTAAAATGCAACTTAATGCTTGTAGTACTTAGTGTTTCATTGACTTTGCAGGTCTAAAGCCAGAAGTCTGAGCATCTATTCAGAGGATAACAATATGCAATGTCCTTCTGAAGGTGGTAGTCATTGTTAATTCCATATTATCTTGTTTCAAAATCCTGTATCATTCTCATTGTTTTATTTGGTTGAGTTTTATTCTGTTTTATTTTGTTTGATTTTGTTGTATCTGATGGCATGGGCATCTATTTCAAAGATAACAAGATATATTATTGTACGCATTTTAGATTTACTATTATCTTGTTTTGAAGTCCTGTACTGCAATCATTGTTTTGTTTTTATTGGTTCTACTCTGTTTCTGTTTTGTTTGATTTTACAATGTCTGAAGGTATGGGCAGCTATTTTGATGACAATAAGAGGCATTACAGTAACCATTGTTGATTTTCTATTATTGATTTCCTATTACCTTGTTTTGAAATCCTGTGTCACTTACATTGTCTTGTTTTGATTGGCTTTACTCTGTTTTGTTTTGCTTGGCTTTATTCTAAAATAAAATTAAAAAAAAAAAAGAACTACTGATCTAGGGTGAACTCATCTGATCATTTCACCTATGAGAAACTTCAGGCTCTAATAGTTCCAGTAGTTTTCCTAAAGATCACCAGAATCCATAACCATGCACTACAGGCCTACCAGCTGCAAAACCAGTGCTCAATCACTGTAAAATGCTGCAGGTAAAAATGTATCATTTGAGGGAGAACTGTAGTTAGATCAACTAACAAGATACTGCTACAAAGATGTTCTGTTATCAAACTGTGGTTCTATTTAATTGTCTGATTAGATAGCTACTAATCAAATTTATATAACAAATTATTTGCATTAGATGTTCACAGTTTGCTAAAACAGATTTTCAGTGCTAGAAAGCAGGGGTGTTTTTAGGTGTTAATATTCCCTTCTGCAATCTTCTTTATGCTATTAATTTGCTGAACAATCATTTCCTCATTGTGCAATGCTAAACCTCAGCAGATCCTGAACAACTAAATAAAACTCAAAGATGCAGCGCACAAATTAACAAAATTTACTCTCCACGCTGATGGAAGGAGGGAAAAAGGATACTTTTTTCCCCTTTTGTTTAATCTCCTCTCCCTCAGTGCTCTGGAAAATGAATGTGCATAGAGAGGCTGTTATATTATGGCTCTTTAATGTTTGAGGAAATCATGCTCATTATTTCCATTATTCCCGGAACTTTTCTAATTTTGCAGTAAGAAATATATGAAGATGCAAAGAAAAAAATTAAAAATTGTGCCATTAAGGCCTTCTCATGTATGGAAGAACTGAGATTAGGGAAGCTCTCCTCACACCCAAAGCTTTCTAATACAAATGAAGGCTACTTTACCACCAAACGAATGCTAATTCTTTTTTAAGGGTTCTCCCTCCCTGCATATCTCTGTTTACACTGAAGAAAATGGTTCTATTTTTTTGTGCGCTAACACACTGAAACAAATTGCTTTGAAAGGGAAAGCGAAAAGTGGTGAGAGAGTTTCCTGCCAGGCATGTAAATATGCGGATGAAGATGTGTTCTGTTTATAAGCTGGCAGAGACTCAAGCTTTGGCAACAGGCTAACAAAGAGTAAAACCTGAGAAACTCACAAGGAAGATGCTCAAAATGCAAACCAATCCTATATTTCTGCCCTGAAGACACTTAATAAAATATTCCAGTCTGCATAAAAGCCAAGAAAGACACTTGTCTGCACTCATTATGATCAAAAACTGTCAGCTCATTAGCATATCATTAGCCATCCTGCTGTTTCTGTTAATGCACAGAAATACTAATCTACAAATGTATATGATTTCTCAGCTCTGTGACTTTCACTTTCTGCACGAAAGGAAAAACAAGAATTAAAGATGGGAAGAATACAAGATAGCTTCTTTTTCGATGAGCCTATAACCATATGTTTACCATCTGTAGAATTATGGAAGCAGCTGAGGAAAAAAAACAGCTGTGGCATTAAAAAAAAAAAAAGTTGCAACCAATTTCATTGTCCAATGACAGCTTAGCCCCATTCAAGAAGACAGCAAGGTCCAGGTGAAAGAAAGGATACACACAGACTTGTCAGGCAGAGCAAAAGACCAGAAGCAGGAGGCAGAGACAGCATTGAAACTTCACACTGGCCTGTGGCCTGCCAGAACCATCACCTGCACGGAGGGCTTCAGTGCTTCTCTCAGAAACCCCCGCTCCTTAGAAACACTCAACCCATGAAGCTTCCTGTATCTCACTGCTGTTCACCTAGGCTCTAAAACAGTAACAGCATCGCATCATCAGCTGACAACACATCAAAGAAATTGAGTAACAGTCAACCATCTTAATGTTACAGGCAACTGAGTTAGATAGAAATATTATAGGCAGTCAGACAGGGCTGGGCCCTCCAAGGAGCCAGTGCAGAAGGCCAGATATCTTGCAATCTTGGAGGAGACAGAAACCTCCCACTGTAGGCCAAGGATATGGCAAATACACCCATATCCTAAGGATTGATATTCTAAATAATCCCCATCACCCTGAGGAAACCAGGAGTCACCATCCTAACCCCTACAGACACAGTCCTGGTTCTGTATTCATGCCCACTTGCTATGTGATTCTTTTCTCCATTTGTCTCTGATTTAATACATTTTTACCTAAGCAATTAATCTTACTGGTTAACCATAGTTCTGTTCCCCTTCGTGCCCACTTTGCCAGTTCCTATGTTTTCCCTACCTTAGATCTGCCTCACTTTCTGGTTTTGCTCTATAAAAGTCCCTAGAAAAGGTGGGGACTTTGGTACCCCATTTGAGACCCCTTCTGTCTCTCAGAAGCTTTCCCTTGCTCAATAAATATATTCTGCTCTTAACCTCCATTGTTCCTAAAATTCATTCTTCGATTTTAGAGAACACGAATTCCTACCGGACATCTAGTAGGTTGGGAGTTTCATTCCCCAGGATGATTAATAATGAAAATCTGAGACAATCAGATTTGGGTAAGCCTGTCACTACCAGCCCATTCTCAAATGGATGCTGCACAATGTGAGGAAATCCCCGGCTCTGTTCCATGGCTCACACAGGAATTATCTAATGTGAGAGGCTTACATGCTAGGCATCAAGCAAGGGATTTCACCCTCTCTCCTTTAATCAGCAGCACTTTTATTGCAGGACATACCCATTAGGGTCCACCAGGGCCCAGAAATTAAGTCTGACAAGCAAAAAGCTTTTACTTCCACTGTGCCTAGGCAGCCACGTGCTAATATTTAAATAGAGGATAATGTCAGTTTAGCCTGAAAATACAACAGGAGCATTTCTAGCGGAAGATGTGGTTCTTGGACCCAGGAAGTGACTTCAGGAAGATAATTATGAAAAGACTGAAGCTGTGCAGACTCTCACCTGAGAAGGGGCAGCCTCTATTTCAGAGAGATCTGTGCAGGTTTGACTTCATCAAAGGGTAATTTCTATAATGAGAGACACTGACATATTTGCCCTACCCCGGCCGTCTCAATTCAAAAAAGATGCACTGCCCAGTACCCAGGAGTCCAAGGAGATGAGTCTTAAAATCTTCTGCATGAGTGCGCCTCCAAGGCCCTTTGGTTAGGCTACTTCCCCAGAGCGCAAGGGTGAAGGCAGCGGGTTCCAGGGACGGAGCTATGTGGAATTGCTTCACCCTACAGGGCTGGTGCTTTGCAGGGACCACCTCTTCCTTGAGACATGAAACCCACAAACATGACGACAGGTCTCTTCTCCTGCAGCGGAAATGGGTTAAGTGAAATGTCTCTCTGGTCAGCACAGTGGTATCTGCAGTAACAGCTGGGGAGCAATTAGTAAGTATTTCCTGATTGAAGCATCAAAGGCTTTGACTTTAAAAAGCTTAGGCATAAGTAAGTCCCCTCTCCATTACTTACAGACTGTATGAGGTTGACAAGTCCCATAATCTCTTCAAGTCCCACTCAGGAACCAAGACAAGGGGAATAATAACTGCACCCCAGCAGGACAGCGGTGGAAAACCCGTTACACACTGTCTGCATCAGAGAAAGCTCTAAAAGCCTATTCCCTTGCTCGGTATTTTTCCAGAAGAATTGCAAACATCATGCCACAGAGATATATGTACACCCATGTTTATAGCAGCACAATTTGTAATAGCCAGATCTTGGAAACAGCCCAAATGCCCATCGATTGAAGAACAGATAAAAAGACATGGTATTTTTATGCAATGGAGTACTACTCAGCCATAAAGGATAAACTCGAGGCTCTTATGGGTTAATGGATGCAATTTGAGACCATACTCATAAGTGAAATAAATCAGACTCACATGTGTAAACATTATATTGTCTCCCTAGTGCAAGAAACTGAAAAAGTAAATAAGATCCAAAATCTACAATACATTTTGGGAAAAGGAAAGAAATTGCTCAACTGGAAATAACAACTGGGATGGGTGAAAGGAGAAAAGGAGGTTAAAAGAAAATATACATACATACATATATATATATATATATATATATATATATATATACACAAAAGATAGCTAAGATAGTTGTACTACTGATTTTTTTTAGTTCACTAAAAAAAACGGTTTGTGCTTATATTGTTTGATCAATTATGAATGCCTAAATCTTGTAATCTGAGCAACTACTTTGAAGATGACAATACACCATATATTAACCACTGTTAATTTCCTTCAGTTATCTTGTTTTGAAACTCTGTATCATTTTTATTGTTTTTTTTTCTTTTAAATATAAATAAATGAACAAATAAATGGTTCACTACCATCACATTCAGATTCTCTGAAGGTGAAATGTAATTGAATAATACAGGTAGACTCAAAGACTAGCATGCAGGAAACATTCACTAGTTGTTGGTTCTTTCCTCATACCCTTATAACCTGCTTCTGCAGCAAAGTGGTTTGTCCGACTCTCTGAAAACCCTTCGTGTTTTCTGCCTGTGTCAGAGATTTGTGCTCCTGATCCCAAGACTCCTCATTTCTACAGAGAACCACCCACCCAGAGCTGGAATAGATGCAGGGTTAGCTATTGTCTCTCTTAATCACTTTCTTCCAACCAAGACTGAAGTCCTTAAAGGTGCCCTTTGCTTCTACAGTATAGTGTTAGGGACGAAGGGAGCATAAAATAAATAAAAAAAGGAAGAAATGGAGATGTGTGGTACAAACCTACTGATGTTCCAGGTGATTTTCATACATATTTTATATGTCTACATTACCTCCATTAGCAAAATCTTGGCTACTGTCCTAATAAGATGACTGATAGCTTGTGCAGTTATTCATTTTAAGATACAGAGGGTCCCTAGCCTATGGTGATTCGATTTCATGATTTTTCAGTTTCACAGTGGTGTGAACTGAATACGCATTCAGCACAAACCATGCTTCACATCTTGATCTTTTCCCGAGCTATTGATAGGTGGGACAATACTGGGAACACTGTCAGAAGATGAACTCATTTCTGTTAAACTCCAACAAAATGGACTTGGAAGGCCATTAAGGGTGCAGAGGTGGGGTGTTCCTTACACACATGTGCCCAAAACACAAACTATCACTTCCACAGGGATGTCTACTCGGCAACTGCTTGTTCAGCCTTGGAGCTGCGCTTGGTCCTCACAGTCAAAGGCAACTGTAGCCTTTGTCATCTTATCTTTAGAAAATCCCTTGTATTCCTTAGTATCCCTAGCTATGTGTGTGCTCTTCTGTGACGCGTGGGTCCCCAGTGGCAATCCTCGGTCATTCGTGAATAAAACCTTTACTCTGGAAAGCAGGTCTCTCTGTCGCTCACTTTAGGTTGACAATATTTGTCTGTGATCCTGAGTAGCAACAGTGACCTAGAACTTTCAGCCCACTGTGTGATCACAAGAAGAAAGACCTGATGCTGGTCAGCAGTCTCCTGTGCTGAGGAGTCATGACGCTGGCTAGGTGAGGTACCCTAGTCACATGGTGACTTAAGATGTTTTCAGGTAGCAAGAAGAGAGGGGAAGGAAACTTAGAAAAAAATTAAACTGCATTCTGTACGTGCACCAACTTCCCAGGATGAACGCAACCATTATGCACTACAAACATGTACTAAAAAACATTTTTTAACCACAAAATGATGATTACGTTCACTTAACTATGGATTTATTGGGGTGAAACTATTATAAATCAAAAAGCGTCTGTAATCTGTCTGCCAGTTATGGGACTGGGGCTGTTCTAGACCAGTTAGTGAAGAAGAGACATTTCTGACCTCAGTGAAGCTAGAAAGAAAGAACAGTAATAAACAGGAAAACATCTGTACAAACTATACTTAGCTGCATAATTGGTGGCATCTCTTCTTCAAATCTTACTAAAAATTTGAAAATGTAAACAGTGGGGCATTAAATTTTCCTAAGTACAGTGCCCTGTGGGACTGCAGAGGTCACTGCCCTAAAGCACATAACCGTTTCCCTCGTAAGCATGTACCTTGGGCTACCTTGTAGACCCACACATCCAGAGGAGTCTGTTTCCCCATCCTCAACCCTGGGGCTGTCGTATGACTTGGCTTGACTAGTGGAACATGCTAGAAATGAGCACGTGCCAATGACAAGCCACAAAAACCTTGTGGGCTCCTACTCTCTCCTCCCTGACATGCTGTCAAGGATCACAGGAGCCAGCCTACACTTGTCTGCTGGGTAATGACAGACCTGCGGTCCAGACATCACCCAGCCAACAGACAACCTGCACGTGACTGGAAATATCTCAGGGAAGTGCCCTCAGCCAGTGCTACCAGCCCAGCAAGGACACAGGAGTAAATCTAGAGGAGCCCAACAAAGCCTGGTCCTTAACACAAACAGTAACAGCGAAGGGTCTGCAAAGAAGAAGTGGTGCAGGAAGAAACCGTTTACACCAAGATCAAGATGAAACCATTTGCAAATAGAGGGATGAAAGAAAAATTGTTCCAAGCAGAGGCATGTTAAAAGGCTCTGGTATGTTCAAGGAATTAAAAGAAGAATAGTGTAGCTAGGACACGGTGGCCAGAAGAGAAAGTGACACAGGTTAAGTTTGCAGAGCGAAAGAAGAGGCCAGGCCTCGCACTGATGTGGAAAGAAGAGTCACTGAAAAGAGTTGAGCAAGAGCATAGCTTCACTAGTTTAAAAATTAAAAAAAAAAAAAAAAACCACAAACCATCACAGCTATGAGGGGGAACCCTAAGCACAGGATTCAGCCTTAGATCTGTACCATTTTACATCAAACTCTTTTGGTCCCACAGTTATATTTCTGTCTAAAGCACCGATTCTCACAGGATGTTCACAGCGTCTGTACTATTTTACACGCACTAACTTTTCACATCCTTGCCAACACTTATTTCCCGTTTAAAATAAAATTTGCAACTGTAGTGGTTTATCTGTAGATGTTCCCCCCAAGCCGGCTGCGCTCATAGGTGGGTTTGGGGAGATGACTGTCACGGATGTGTGACCCTGGATCACAGGCGTGTGACACTGGATTAGTCCATTGAAGGGTTTACAGCAGGGGTCACTGGGAGGCGAAGCCTGGTGGGAAGAAGGGAGTCACTGAGCAGCCTGGAAGCATACAACCCTCCCGCCCCTTGGGTCCCTCCTTGCTCCTCAATGCCATGTCATAAACTCCTCCTCCTCTCTGTGATGCCCCTCTGCCCTGTGGCCCTGCCTGGGAACCAGCCAACTACAAACTGAAACCTCAACAACCTATGATAATGAACCTTTCTCCTCTCTTGGGTGTTGGGTATGATGTCCTCATGATGAAGAAAGTAACTAAGACAATATTCATGGTAGTAGGTGTGAAGTCATGTATCACTGTGGTTTTGATGTTCATTTCCCTGATAATTAAAACTGTTAAACACCTTTTCCTGTGCCTCTTGGCCACTGGTACATCTACTTTGAAAAAATGTCTATTCAAGTCATTTTCCTATTTAAAAAATGGGTTGTGTATCTTTTATTGTCAAATTATATGTTGTACATCCAACCTTTATTAAAATATATAATTTGCAAATAGTTTTATCATTCTATGTGCTTTCTCTTAGTAATCTTGATAATGTCTTTTGATTCAAAACAGCATTTAATGTTGAAGAAACCCAATTTATCTATGTTTTCTTTTATTGTTCATGCTTTGGTTTAATAGCTAAGAATCTACTGTGAAATCAAAAGTCATGAGATATGCCTTTGTTTGTTTTCTATGAGTTTCTTGGGTTTAGTTCTTAAATTTAGAATGGTGATCCACTAAACCTATCAATATTTTCTTTGAGGATTTTGCATTTTAATCATGCATAAGAGCAATTTAATATGTATAATTATATGTCAGTTAAAATATTTTAGTGCATGTTAATATTACACGATGATGGGTTTATTTTGAGAAGTCAGCACGTGCATTCCACATTATCATAATTAATTGCCATCTCAAAACTTTCCTCTCCCTTTTCTTCTTCTGCCTCCTGCTTATCCCTTTTCTCATTCGCTAGAAGTCTAGCTTCTAGTGACCCCGCTCCTTTCATTTTTTTGTTTACTTTTTTAATTTTAGATAGCCATTCTCCTGCAAATGACATGGCTCCTCTTGGCTTCATGGCTATATAACACTCCACTGTGTATAACTACACTTTTTTCCCAACCATTTATCTGTTGATGGGCATGTTGGTTGTTTCCCCAGCTTGGCTACTAAGAATCAGGCTGCTATATACATGTGTATGCATATATCGTATTGTATACAGTAATGAATTTTTTTAGAAATATGCCCAAGGGTAATATAGCTGAGTCAAATGGTGTTTTTATGTTTAGTCACTTGAGGAAGCTTCATATAGTAAGTCTGTGACTTATGAACAAGTTCTGTTATGGGAGAACATTCATAAGTCAGACTAATTTATAAGTCAATGAAGTGAGTGTTAGGCAATGAAGTGAGTCTTAGGCACTTTGACACAGACATACAATGTAAAGCGAAAGACAAAACAAAAGCAAACACACACACACACACACACATATTCAGTAAAATCCAAGTGTACTGCGCCTCTGTGCACCACTGCACTGTGCACTGAGCCCACAGCAGCAGGACTGTGGCCATGTCCAGCTTCTCCCACACTGTGTTCTCACCTAGGTATCTTCACAATGTGAGCTCCTTCCAGATCTGTGAAAGTTTGCAACTGCACTATAAGTTGGAGGCTTACCGTATTTATCTCCATAGTGGTTGTACCAGTTTACATTTCTGTCAAGAATGTAGGACTGCACCCACCCACCCAATCCTCACTGGTATTCACTGCTTTTTGTATTCCAGATGAGGGTTATTCTGACCAGGACAAAATTTCAATGTAGTTTTGTTTGCATTCCTCATAAGGCCAGAGAGGCTGAGTATTTTTTTCACAAACATCTTGGTCATTTAACTTATTATGAAAAGGATTATACAGTTCAGGCATCCACTTTTTTAAGCAGTTTTTTTTTCTGGGGGTTAATTTTTAAAATTCCATATATATATTCTAGATATTAATCTCTTAGCAGAAGAAGAGCTAGCAAAGAATTCCTCCCATGCAATGGGTGTCTCTTCACTTTTTCAATCATCTCCTTTGCCATCCAGGAGCTTTTTAATGTGATGTAGCCCCACTGTTTTGATAATTAATATTGTTCCCTGTGCTTTTGTAGCCCTGTTCAGAAGTCTCTGCCTGTGCCTACAGGGCCAGACATTTGTCCTATGTCATTTCCTGTAGTTTCAATGTCTCCAGTTTTATATCTAGGTTTTGAATCATGTTGATTTGACTTTAGTACGAGTGAAAGACAATGATCTAATTTTACTTTTTGGCATGTAGATCCCCAGTTTTCCTAGCACCATTTATTAAAAAGACTATCTTTCTCCAGTACACATTATTTACTCCTTTGTCAAAGTCAAACAGCTGGAGGAGCATGGGTTTGTTTTTGTATCTTTTATTTCATTGGTCTACACATCTTTCTTTCTTTTTTTATTTCTTTTTGGCACAGGGATTATAGAGTTTTTATTATAGCTTTATACTGCATTGCTCTTTTGCTCAGGACTGCCTGGGCTATTCTGGGTCTTTCCTGATCCCAGATGAAATTCAAGATTGCCTTTCCAATTCTGTGAAGAATTTTGTTGGTATTTTAATAGAGAATGCATTGAATCTACAGTTTTTGGCAATCTGGTCATTTTAACTGCTATTCTGCCAATCCATGAATAAGGGACAGCTTTCCAATTTCAAATGTGTCTTCTGACTTTTTTCTTCCAATAGGGGTCTTTAATCTCTGTGCTTAGATTCATTCCCAAGAATTTAATTTGTTAAGCTATGATGAATGAAAATGTTTTCCCAATTTCTGTCTCAGTGAGTTCATTATTGATGTACAGGAAAGCAGTTGACTTTTGTGTGTTTATTTTACAGCCTGCTACTTTGTTGAAAATGTTCGTCAGATAAAAAAAAAATTTGGTGACCTTTTTTGGGTCTTCATGTAGAGAACCATGCGTTTTCAAATAGGGGTACTTCATGTTCTGCCTTTCGTAGTCATATCTTTTACAAATATTTATTTCTTAGTCTTCTTGCTTTGGCTGAAGTTGCAAGAACTCTACTAAAGAGGAATGGAATGGTGACAGCGTACATCCTGCCCCTCCAGACTTCACAGGGAATTCTTGCAGTTTTCCTCAATTAATATGATAGTGGGTTGGGTTTGTCATGTATGGCATTTATCATTTTGAAACATTTTCAAGAGTGTTTTATCAGAAACAAGTGTTAGACTGTTTCAAAGATATTTTCAGCACTATTGAGATAATATGTAATTTTTATCTTTAATTGTATTTATGTAGTGCATTACACTAATAATTAATAATTAATAAATTTACATGTATTGAACCATACTTGCTTCAGTGGGATAAACTCAACTTGGTTATGCTGTGTAATCTTCTTAATGTGATGCTGAATTCTATTAACAAGGATCTTTTTGAGGGTTTTTCAACTATACTCATTAAAGAACTAGTTTATAGTTTTCCTTCCCTGTTGAAATACCTGGTTTCAATATAAGGTAACACTGGTAACATAGAATGAATTTAGATGAATACGCTCCCTTTCTATTACATGGAAAAGTATAAACAGTACTGGTGTCAGTCCCTCATTAAAGCCTGGTAGAATTCAGCCATAAATTAATTAGGTCCTGGGCTTTTCTTTGTTGATAGAATTTTAATTACTGCTTCAATTGTATTGATTATTGATTCATTCAGACATTGTATGTCTTCCTGGCTCAACTTACAAAGTTATATTTGTCTTGGAATTTGTCCATTTCTTCCAGATTCTCCAAATTGTTGAATGTAAAATTTGAAAGTAATTTCTGTGTTTCTGTAGTGCCTACTGTAATGTCTTTGTTATTGTTTAGAATTTTGTTAAATTGGCCCTTCACTTTCTTCTGGTTAGTTTGGTTAAGGGCTTATTGCTCTTACGTATCTTTTCAAAAGACCAACACTGTGATTTGTTGGTCCTTTGTAATTTTTTAAGTTTCAATTTCATTAACTTCCTTTCTTACTATTTCTTTTCTTTTATTGATGTGGGGTTTCGGTTGTTCTTGTTTTTCTAGGATCTTGAAATGTATCATTAGATTAAAAGGAGCGCACTCTTTTCTTCTAACATAGGCACGCATAGCTATAAACTTTCCTGTAACTTCTTTTCTTGGACCCCATAAATTCAGATACGTAGTGATTCTACTATTACTGTACTCTAAGAACTTAATTTCTCCTCTGATTTCTTCAGTAACTCACTGATTGTTTAGGAGTGTATTATTCAATCTCCATGTGTTTGTGCTTTCATTTTCAGGGTTTCTGCTTAGTTTTTTGTTTTGTTCTGTTTTGTTGTTTTATTTTGTTTATTTTTGTGACAGAGTCTCACTTTGCAATTCAGATAAAAAAAAAATTTGGCTGGCCTTGAGCTCACTTTTTAGGCTGGCCTTGAGCTCACTGGCCTTGAGCTCACTTTTTAGCCCAGGCTGATCTTGAGCTCACTTTTTAGCCCAGGCTGATCTTGAACTCACTTAGTTCATTTTCAGAATTTCTGCAACTTGAGCTCACTTTTTAGCCCAGGCTGATCTTGAACTCACTTAGTTCATTTTCAGAATTTCTGCAACTTTACAGACATGATCTTTCATATCACACACTGTTTTCATTAACTCATTCAACTGCTTATTTGTATCCTCTTTGCTCTTGCTGATCATTGTAATTAAGGTTTGTTTGTTTGTTTGGTTTTTGGTACTGGGGATTGAACTCATGACTGCCTGCTTGCAAAGCAGGCGCTTAAGCCACTGAGCTAAATCCCCAGCCCTGTAATTAAGGTTTTAAACAATTTTTCAGTTTTAGTTTTTAAAAATATTCTTTGCCTGAAATTTCACCTACTTATCTGTGGGATTAGCTTTTGGGGAACTGAATGTAGAGGTATCTAGTTGCCTTCTTTTCTCACTGTAGATGTGTGTCTCTGTTGCGGTCTGCAGTTCAGTTGGGAACGAGTCTCTGTGATAGGTGGTCTCTTTGTAAAGTGCCCTGGATTATAGGTATCTCTCCGCATGGAAATTTCCACTTTGATGTTTCTAGATGCTCAGGTCAGCTTCAGCACATTTCCTGGCTTCTAGGCTGTGCCACTTCCTCTCTAGGAATCACCTGGCATAGCTTCCTAGCTTCTGGGTAGTGGCTGGCATCCTCCCTAGGGATCACTCATTATCTGATAGTTGACATGTCAGCTTCAGAGGGTGAAACCATGCCACAGGCTGTAAACCATGCCAAAGGATTCTCTTCTCGGTGGGATCTCATCCCCCAGAAGGCTGATGTGGGCTTATTCTCAAAGTGATTGCAGGGTTCATTTCTGACTCCACGGTTATGCTGTGAACCCCTCACCCCTGCAAGAAACAGAGGCCACAGTGAAGTCATGTGGCCTTCCAGAGAAGCAAATCCCAAGAGAAGAGATTCCAAGACTGGTCTAAAAACGTATTTTTAAAAAGAACTTCTGAAATCATGTCAATAAGCTTCTATATTGACTTTTCTAAAGCACAAATTTTTGCTTTCACATTTAGTATTTCACTCAGCTATAATTGATTTCCATGTGTGGCATCCAGATATATATGAGGGAAGCTTTCGCTGACATGAAATACACAAAAAATCAACAACATGAATCAGTGTTCTGCGTGTGTGTGTGTGTGTGTGTGACATATGAAATATTTTTAAATAACTGATTTTCCTGACCACTTATTGATGAATCCATCCTTTCATCACAGGTTTCCCTGTTTCCACTTAACACAAGCTGATTTTGGCCTTTCCATCCTAATCTCACTGCCCATGTGTTGATCTGTGCAGTGATGGCACAGTGCTGAGCAACCTACAGAAACCATTTGTGGATGAAAGGCAAGTCCCTATCTATCCTTTCTGCAGAAAATAGCTTAATTATTTTGGAACTTTTACTTTAATACACATTTCAGCTTTTCTACCAGGGGAAAAAAGTCCTATTACAACATCATTGAATCTGGATTTCAATTTTAAAATACTTGACGTTTTTCTCATTGTAAACCTCTAAAAATCACAGTATGCCCCTTTCCATACCCTTTTGGTTAGTGACTGTTAGATTTGCTTCATAAATGTCATGTCTATATTTTGTCTGACTTGTTCATAAGTGCTTTGTTCATCTTTTGATATTATAAATGAGCTGCATTTTTATTCTTGTTGCTGCTGCCTTTGTTTAGCAATATAATTGCCTGTATTACTGGTTTCACACTCAGTGTTCTTGCTAATAATTCAAGGACCCTATTATTATGCAAGCTATTATATGATTTGTGAATAACTACATTTTTATTTTTTATGATTCTTAAGATTTTTGCATATTTTTCTAGTAAGGCCTTTCAGCATAATACTGAAAATCTCATTTGAATTATGATTGTCTACTTTCTCTTATTTTAATTTTCCATTTTCTTACTATAAAGTTATTGATAGAGGATTACTATTGTTTTAATCTTACAGCACTTGCTGCTATATGTTTTTAATTCTACTTTTTATGTTTTCTCTCATTACATTAATTATATCAGGCACTCGTGTGATCCAGATTTTAATAAGAAGCCTTTTAATATTTAAACCATAAGTCTTATATTTTATGCATATTTACTTTATGTACTCTTTATTGGATTAATAACATTTCCTTTTATTCCCAGTTCACAAAGAATTTTCTTTATCTTAAGTCAATATTGAATTTTATCTAGTGCTTTCTTGGCCTCTTAACATGATCACTTTATTTTTTTCCCTTTATTTAATGTAGCAAATTGTGTTAGTACTTTTTTAATGATAAAAACAAATTAGTATTGTTGAAAGTAAAAAGCTGTTTTCTCTCAGACAGCAATACACACCACAATGCTAGATGGGGTTGCTAATATTGTATTTAGAATTTCTGAAAGCTAATCTGCCCGAAAGTAAATCAGTTTATCCAATTTCTTCCTTACGCAACTCTTACCTAGTCTGAAAATCAAGGTCACGTTACCCTCACAAAGTGAAATGCAAAGCAGTCTCACCTATTAGATTTTCCAGAAGACTTTACATAAGGTTGGAATTATTTCCTCAAATGTGTACTAAGTGACCTGTAACGCTGACAGAGCCTGGTGGTTAGCAGGTGGAGAGACATGGTAGATGACAAAAAGGATGACACAGCTCCTCAGCACGGCGATGCTTTCACAGTGGGAATTTGCAGTACATCCCAGCAAAAAGGAGAATCTGTTTCTCACACTCTTGTACCCACTAGGCCTGTAACTGCTCTGATCAACATAATGCTGCAAAATAACAACGCACTAGTTTACAGCTCGGCCTCGGCAGGCCCTCGACATTTCTACTCTGGCTCCTGAAGTTTCGCTCTGCCGTCAGGTGTACTGGCTCAGAAAAGGTGTCTATTAAAAGAGAAAACAAATGAAAAAGAGACTACCCACACCAGTTAAGACCATGCTAGTGCAGCCAGCTCCCAGAAACCCCCGAAGCTGATCCAAGACACAGATGTTATCTACTGAGAATGTGAAGACCACGGGCCGGGCCAGGTTCAGCTCGGATTGCTGACCGCTACACTGTTCAAGCCCATAAGCTTTGTTTTGCTTTCCACGGTGTTAAAAGCTGAAACAGGTACTGAACCGTAAACTCAACCATTCTAACGATTCCATGACTGCTTGGGTTTTTCATTTCTTAAGTCTACTTTGCATTCCATGATTGTCTACTTTTTCTAGTTTTAACTTTCCATTTTTTGCCATAAAGTTAGTAATACATGATTGCTATTATTTTAATTTTTTAACACTTGCTGTTATGCGTTTATTCTACTTTTTATGCTTTCTCTCAAAGCTTTTTGCTCAAACTTCCACATTTGCTTTTTAAAAGACCAAATTTTGCTTTTTACAAATCTAGCCTATGACATCCTATTGTTTTATTAATTTCTGTTCTTCTGTGCGTACTACTTCATGCATTTTCCTATATTTGATTAGTTCTGCAGTTTGTCTTCCAACTTTCTAAGCTGAATACTTCACTCACAAACTTTCTTCCTTTTTGAACATAATTTAAAGATAAATATTTCTCACCTAGAGTTGCTTAGTTACATTTCACAAGTTACAATATTTAGTATCATTATTATCCCTCTGTTTTGATTGCTAAATTGTATTATTATTTCTTTTCCCCTTAAATCCATTAGTTATTTTAAAAGGTATTTTCATATTTCAAATGTCTGAAGTGGGGAGCCAGTTATGTTTTCACTATGCAATAGTAATGTAATTACACATTTATTAGTGAATATGGATCATCATGCATTAGCGTTTTGCTAAGACTTATTTTAAATGGCCTTTCACATGGTCAGTATTCATAAACATCTCACGTACTAAATGCATTAATAGTTGGTTACAAGGTTTCTATGTCGCCACTAGGTAAATTCACTGGGTAAGTTGGTTCAATCTATATGCTCATCAACATTTTTGCCTGCATAAACTATGAATTAGTGAGAGAAATATATTTTTAAAATCGCCCAGTACAATGGGACACTTATCCATTTTTCTTTATAGATACCTATTGTGCATATTTGTATATGTGCTTAGTACATGTTTTTAGTAAAGTACAACATATATATAAAAAGCATACAAATCACAAAAGTATGTATTGATGGATTAACTAAAGTTAACACATTGAATAATTGCACAGTTCAGTAAATAAAGCAGGCGCTGTATCTTAATAGCCATCCTCATCTCCGTTCCAACCATCACCCCTCCCTGTGCAGAGGAGGGAGACAGAGACCCAGACCGTAACACTGCAGATCAGTTTCGCTTGTGTTTGAACTTTGTATCAGTGAAATAAACAGCCTTTCAAATCTATTTCTGGACTTATTGCTTATGAGGTTCATCCATGCTGTTGTTACACATTTTATTCGTTTTAACTGCTCTACAGAATCCTATTAAAAAATCTCTTCCATAATTGATGGATATTTTTATGTTATGAATACTACTATTTTAAACATTTTTGTGCATGCTTTTTAGTATATATACTGTACCTCTCTATTAGACTTACATTTGAAAGTATTCTTCACTGGTCAAAGGACATGCGTACTTCTACCTCATTTAATATACATAGCTCCAAATAGTTTTCAGCAATTCTTAGGCCAATTTGCACCCCGCAGTGGACGGAGGTTCAGGTACTCCGCATTCATGCACATACATGGTACTGTTAGCCATCCAGATGGGTGTTAAGTTTCCCCATGTTTGGCTTTATTTTCCCTGTTACAGATCAATAACTTTTCCTCTGTTCACTGGCCTCTTGGATATTCCCTTTTGTAAAACACCCATTAGTATCTCTGCTCATTTTTTAATTGGATAGATCTTTTATCGATATGAAGTTCTTCATACAGTGTTGATAAAAAGATTTGCAGGATACAACTACTTTCTGCAGCTTCTTTTTTTTCCTATGCTGTGTCTTTTTATACTCAGTCATGAATGCTAGTAACTCTCAGTCATGAATTTTGGTAAAAAAAAAAAGTTGCGTACATTAATATCTTCTAGTATATTAGTCTTTTTCTTTATAGTTATTAACATTTATGTCTTATTTTAAATCGTTTTCAGCATATGAAGTTCATAAAGATACTTTTCTGTTGTGTGTGTGTGTGTGTGTGTGTATGTGTGTGTTTTAATGTAGATCTCTAACCCACCTGAAATTGATTTTGCATGTAGTATGAAATAAGGATGAAGATTAGTTTTTTTCCCACAGGGTCATTCAGGTGACCATGCACGCTGTCACAAGACAGCCACCCTTCCACACTCTTCTGCAAGGCAGCAATGTGTATTTTGAGGTTCTATTATTAAGCAAATGCATCTTTAGAATTGTTTATCATTGTGTAGCAACCATTTGGCCTAGAAGGTGCGATTACCAGAGCTTCTCTAGCCTTTTCATTTATTTTGACCTATTTTTCCTTTAGAAAAGCCACTTGGTGACTCTATGTTGTATGGTTTCTATTTTATATAACTGCATTTTTAACAACAATGCAGCAAATTTCAGTTTTAGTGATCCAATAAAATACTCTCATTTCCAATTCTGAATTGTTAATAGTTTAATTTGATAATGAACACTGAAACTGGAATTACACGTCCTATCTTACCTTAAACACTTTTTTTTCTCTTCCCTTATTTTTCATTGATGGGGCTTGTTTCATTTTGGTATGATTTTTGGTTTTTTGGAGACAGAGTCTTATTATGTAGTGCAGGCTGGCTTTGGAATTCACTTAGGCGAGCTGGCCTCAAACTCATGACAATCTTCCTGCCTCAGTCTCCCAAGTGACAGGATTACAGGAAAGCACCACAGCAATGATGGCAGTTTGAGATGAGGGACTCTCTATGTGACCTACACTGGTCTTAATTTTATGGGCTCAAGGAATTCTCCCACCTCAGCCTCTTAAGTAGCTGGAATTGCAGGAACATACCACCATATTCAACCTGATGGAGATTTTTTTTAAATGTCTATTATACTTCAATTTGGGAATGGAACATTTCTATTACTTTGGTCTTTGTTTAAATTTTTGACATACTAATTTGAAGTCTAAATTCAAGTCTAAAATTAATCAATCTGCTCATTTTTTTAAAAAAGTCAAAGTCATGGGACACTTCAAATCATCGCCTACTATAATTTTATTGTTGTCAATATTTTTTAATTTTATTTTTCGTACAACTAGGCATTATTGTTACTTCAACAATAATCAGGCTCATGCATGCTCTCAATATTTATTTACTTGCCAAGTCTTGTACCTTATGTCTTCCTTCTGGAAAGTTTTTTGCATGAATAAACTAAGAGTTTTATTTGTCTCCAAATGTCTTCATTTCACAGGCATTCTCAAATAATAATTATGTTGTGAATATGCTACAGCATGTGAGAGTTATTATCTCTTAAAAATTTGAAAATATTTTGGGCTTCTGCTTTTGCTATTTAAAAGCCAGCTGTTCAATCTGCATTACTCCTTAATAGAAAAATTGTCTTTTTTCATTGGCTCCTTTTAAGATCTTCTCAGCATCATTGGAATTCTGCTGTTCTGCCAATATTTCTGTGTGACTGCCTTAACTGGTGTACCACATTATTTAATGGTCAAAATGCTTTTCTTTTTTTTTTTTTTTGTTTTTTGCATCCAAGTTTTTCAATGTGATATGGCCCACCATCCCTTCAAGAGATGAAGTCTGTTTCTTTACATTTTGATTCTAAATTTGACCGAATGACTAGCTTGGGACAAATAAAACATTAGCAAACGAGATCAAGCAAAACAGCCTTGAAAAGCACAGGCACGCAGAGGCTTCCTTTAGTCTTACGCTTAGATCCCTGTGGTGGCCATGTAAATAAGCCCGAGCCAGCCTGGACAAGGAGACTACATGGAAAAGACTGAGGAGCAGGAGGCGACAGCCACCCCATTTCTGGAGATGCAACAAGGCCACTGTCTTACTTTTCACTAGTCGCTGAGACAAAATACCTGATACCCAAAGTTGGGAAAGGAAAGGTTTATTTCTTACAGTTTTTGGAGGTTTCAGTCCATATTCAGTTGGCTTCAAGGCAGGGTGGCATGGTGGGGCTGCAGTTCATGGCGGCTGCAAACAGCAAGCGGAAACCGGCAAGAGAGACACCCCTTCTTCCTGTCATTACATCATATCCTGGCTCCACCCCTAGGAGGGTGCACTGACACCATCAATCCAAGCACTAGACAATGAACCAATCACAAATGCACAATGCAAATACATGAGACCTGGGGGCCACCGACATAAACCATGACAGCCATCTCAGATCTTCCTGCCCACTGGCGCCAGGCCAGACCAGAAAGATAACCAATCTACCCACAGAACTGTGTTCTAAGGAAGACACCTCTGCACACCTCTAAGTGTCCTGAGTGACTTGTTAGGCAGCAGCTAGTAACAAACACCTTAACTTGATTCCCTTCCTACAATGAGAATCCATGTCTTTGATCATAAACTCTCTATATTATCTTTTGGAACTTTCAACTATACATGTATATACACATACATACATACACACATACATATATACATACACACATGTACTAAAGGGATACATAAGCATGTTCATATAAATTTGTCTTTTCTAATCAGGCATGGTGGTGCATGCCTGTACTCACAACATTCAAGAGGGTGAGGCAGGAGGATTGCCACAAGTTTAAGGTCAGTCTGGGCTACACAGTGAGCTCAGAGACAGCCTGAACTACACAGTGAGACCCTGTCTCAAAAAACAAAACAAAAATTGTCTTTTCTATGTTTCAGTCTCTTCCTTATGTTCTCCTCTCTCTCAAATGCTGTTAGGATAATGACTTTGTTGATATTTTCCATTTCACTAATGCTCTCCTTGCCTGTGTCTAATCTACTGTTCAGCAGTTTTACTTCGATGACTGCATTTTTTATCTCAGGAAGTGCTTCTCAGTTCAATCATTCCTGGTTATATTTATCATCTATAGTCACCATACACCCTTTAATTTATTATTTTAGTCTTTACATTTTTAAGATAATAATCTTAAAGATACCCTTGATAATTTCAATTTATATAGTCCCGAGGGGGTCAGTTGACCAATTTGTTCTTTCTTCCCACTGTCACTCAGTGTCTTAAAAAAGTCATTGTCACAGACTTAATCTGTGGGCATCCTGGAAGATCTGCACCAAGTGTGACTTTCTGCAAAAATAACTTGCATTTTCTTTCACAGGAATTTCAAGTACCAACCCAGGGCCACTTTGAGACAGTTTATGTGTTCCATGAATCTAGGATTCAGGCCTGCAGAATGATAGGGTAGAGGTTTAATTCCTAGGGAAATGATTGTTTTTTCTTATCCAGAGATAAGGTAGAGACAAGTTGACACTGGATAGCCTCTCTTTGTGAGGCAGAAGAGCTTTTCAGCCCACTGTTTTGCTGGAAGTAGCTGTGTCCTGTGTCCTGGCTTTAGCTCAGAAGTTTCCAAACCAAATACTAACATGCACAGTATCTAAAATACATCTTACATACGTTTCACACACTTTTGATATTTTTCAACTCCAGCTAGAACTCTTACACACTACCTCTGAGAAAGTAAAAGGGCTTAGACATTTTGTAAAACTTTTTATGAAGTTAAGCACATATTTACTGTATGACTCAGCCGTCCCACATCTATATATTTACCTAAGTGAAATGAAAACCTTCGCTCATAGAAAAACCTACAGGCAAATGTCTGTAGTACCTGTATGTAGAAGTTGGAAACAACTCAAGTGTTCCTAGGTGAAGAATAGATAAACAATCTGTCTATTCGCACAACAGAATTGGAATACTACTCAGCAACAGAATGGAAAGAACTGTCTATAAACACAGGAACCCTAGCATACGGACTTCAGTAAATACCTACATATGTGAAAAGGTCCATTTATGCAACACTCTGGAAAAGGCCAGACTAGGGTAAGAGGACAGGTTAGTGGAGATTAGAGGGAGACTGGGGGTAAAGAAAAGGGCTGTGTATGAAGAGTTCGGGGCCATTTTTGGAGGTGAGGGGATACTTCTTGATCTTGACTTAATAGGCGATGAAATTATATAAGTTGGGTAAAACTGTACATTAAAAGGATAAAATTTTACCACATGTAAATTCCACCTCGATTTTGTTAAAAAAAAGGAAAGGAAAGGGAAAATCCTGAAAGCTCCAAGTTTCTAGCACTGGGAGATGCTCTTCTGGATTTTTTCTCGTACAAGTATCCTAAAAATTTCCCTTCTTAAGCATAAAGATGGATTTTTAAAGATTCTGTTGCATTTGATCCAGCACTTGAAGGCATTTTGAATCAGGAAGTCTTTATAATACCTGCTCTGCCATACTGCCAGAGGCAAAAGTCTATGGTTCTTTAAAAGAACAAGACTATCTTAAAATTCTATGGTGTTTTTAGCTTTTTAAACTCATTTTATCATTGTATCCTCTTGTTTCATGAAATACAATAATGCAGTTATCCTGTCTGTGGCAAAAATACTAAAGCTCAAACAAGCTGAGATTCATTCCCTATCACATACACACACCTGGTTCTCAAGCTTGAATTGACATAGTCATATTTCAGTGATGGAAACTAATTCAAGTACCATCTAAGCTCCCCAGAATTAGGAGATCAATGAGGTATGTTCTGAGGATCATTTACATACCAGATCATCCTGCCTGGCAGCACAGGAAGCTGTGTGACCTTGGGGCACAACACTTAGCTCTCTGCCTAATTTCAAAGCATCTACTTTACAGAGTCATTGTAACAATGAAATAAGTTAATTCATGTCAAGCACTCAGAAGAGCGTGTGGCACATACTAAGTGTTCAATTAGCATCAGGAATTACTACAGCATGCCTTTCCCACTAATGTAATTATATACACATCTCCAGTATTTAAAGTTGAGCAGTGTATATGTACACATATGGAAAAAATATGTATGTATGAAATGTATATGAATGAATGAATGAATGAATGAATGAAAGTTAGGGCTTACTTTGAATAAGCCATGCTTTTGGTTGCGCTGACCAAGCCATAAGCTGCTTCCTGGGGGAAAGCTGGTCTCTGGAGGATCTATCACACGCTCATAAATCCTGTAGAGGCAAAGAGCACAGTTACTCACAGACATGAAGCAGGGTGAACAGGTCCGAACGCTGCTGGAAGGACCCATCTGAGCTGCTGGTGCAGAGAAGCAGCCCAGTTGTGGCGAGCAGTAAATGACAGGGAAGGTCGAAGACAAGCTCTGTTTCCTTACAGCCCTGGATACGTTATCTAGGCCTCTCCTGCTTTTCTCTCATCTCCGTTTTGGCAGGGGAGTGGCCATGAGGGAAACATTTTTCAGCGTCTATTCCAAACAATGAATGTCACACAAATGCTCAGGGAAGTGTTTTTACTTCAGTGTTACAGGTAACAACGAGGAGGTTCAGAGGCCGTAAACAGGAGTGGCGACAGCACGGAGTAGCAGAATGAGGACAGTAACACTCACCTGCCTGGCTCCTCAGCCCATGCACCTTCCTCTCCACCCCTCACTGCTCCCAGACCTTGCTCCTTGCAGCTGTTCCTCTCTACAGTAACCTGAGGCAACCCTCTAAGCAGCAGGGCAGTATCTGCCTACCTGACCCCATGCTCTGCCTACAAAATCTAGTCCCTGAAGTCATTATCCAATCAAAAAACACTGATTGAGCCCTACTTATACTTCAAACTCCTACGTGGCCATGAGAGAACAGAGCAAGAAACCAGGTACATAAAGCCCTGCCTCCATGGAATAAAAATGAGACATTCTGCAGGAAAAAAAAAAAATCTTTATCTGAAACATTATGGACATCTTCCTAATACGAGGCCACAGCTCCAGGATCTGTGGAGATGCCTACCGAGCCTGCACAACAGTGGGCTGTCTGAATTGTTCAGCCTTACCAAGGTCCGGTTACGTTACAAGTGCTTAAATCCATACTCTACAACAGTCCCCTGCAAGCACGCGCAGATCACAAGCCTCCGTTTTACCCCTGGCGAGCACCTCTCAGCTCCTGAAGCTCAGAGGGCCCTTGGAGGAGAGAGCTGGAGCCATCCGTAGGTTTCAGTTCCCGACGGGGCCCTGCATACTCTTGCTTTCTTCTGTCTCCCTCAAAGCCCTGCGCAGAAGTCCTGGCCGCCAATCTACCCTCTCAGCTGGGAGGGAGTTCGCTGTCTCCTGCCACGGGCGATGGATTCCCACAGTGGTTCCCAGAAGCAAAGTGCACAGGAATTTAAGATTGTGCAATTGTATCAAGGAAAGTGAGGGACTGCAAGCCGATGCAGGAGAGAGGGGTCACAGGGCCTCCATCCTGAAGTCTCAGCCACACCCACTGCTCCTCCCCACACACAGACTCCACTTGAAATGTGCGGATTCCTAGCAGCAAGCAGGAGGTACCTTTAGGAACCTGAGATCCATCAGGTCTTTCTCCACCAATTACCTTCCCATTGTAAATGGAGACTCAAAACATAATTAAGAAAAGAAATGTTTCCCTTTTAAAGACAGGCTGTGTTTTCTTCACAGGAATCTGATATTTTTGTATGTTACAATGAATAATGTTGGACAAAACAGTTTGTCAGAACTGCTCTAACATGAGGCGCTGTTATCGACTTACTTTAAAAAAGGAGTTGTTCCTAACACTAGTGGAAAAACTAGAAACAAGCCAAATTTACAACAAAAGCGAAGTGCATAAGTTACAGTAGATCATCTTGAAAGAATTTACTGCAGTCATTAGCAGTGATGAATATGCGGGCTATGAAACATGGGCAGGGACATGCCGAATAATTTTCACAAAGAACATGGCATGCCAAATTATTTATGCACTGTGGAGATAACGATGCCAAAACTATGCTCAGTCCTGACAAATATAAGAAAGACCTGAGAGAAATGGAAATCACTGAATTTAGGGAAAGAAGTAGAAGCATAATTTTCTATAAGGCTGCTTTACTAATAAATTGACAATGTTGTCAACCCATTTACCTTATCTTACATTTCAAAACTTTTGCCTGTCACAGGAAGAGCAGTACGCAATTCAAAAGCTTTCTTTCTGGTGTTCAATATGCTGGAAGATGAGCTCCAATGGGCAGAGTAGGCTCTAAATCAATGTTGATTAAGTGCATGAGTGAATAAAGCACAAAATAATCAAAGAGATCAACTTCCTACCCAGTCTCATCTTCTACACACATAAGGGGCTCCTCGGGCCTTAGAAACGGGTGAGGACGTATACAGCAGAGGTCATCAACCATCAGCTAAACACAGCGACTCACACACGTGTCCAAGTGGGCTTTTTTTTATTCCCTATGGCTGATACCCCCATCAGACCTGCCTCCTCCTCTCCTGCCAAGGAAAATACCCAAGACACTGCTCTCCTGGCAGCCCTGTGGATTCCTTCCAAAAAGCAATTCTCACAGGGGAATTCCATGCAGCAGGCAGAATCAACACACTGGATAAGACATAGCAAAAGGAAGAGAGTTTTAAAATGCATAAGTTGTTTTTTTTTAAACCCAGAGGGAGGAAATACAATGAGGAGGGAACATCAGGCAAACCCACAACAAAGGAGATTCCACAAGACGACTGCAGGTGCCCCAGAACAGAGGAAGGCTGAAGAACAGCTCCTGATTAGCAGAGATCAAAGATCCATAAAGACCAAGTACAGGACGGGATGCTAGATCATATCATGGGGCGGGAAGAAGAGTTTTGTGAAGGACGTTATCAGGGAACCTGAAGCTAAGGAAGACCCATAGATCACAATAATATTTATCAATGTTCAATTCCCTGATTCTGATAATGGGGCAGTGTATATCGAAGTGAGTAACTTGTGCTTCAGAAATAGGCACTATAGTACTTAGGAACAGAAGGTTATGATCTTATAACACTCAAAAGTTCAAAACACTGTGTGCACATGGGTGTGTTTGTGCATGTATGTGTGTAAGTACATGGACATACAAAAAAGCACAGTGCTATGTACACAGAGAAAAAGCAGAATCTGCACTGAGTACATGATTGTTCTCTGTACCATTCCTATAATTTTCTGTGAGATTTTTTAAAAAAATTTTTTTTGGTACTGGGGAATTGAACTCATGACCTCATGCTTGCTGGGCAGGTGCTTATGCCACTGAGCTAAATCCCTGGCCCTTAAAATTACTTTTAAGTAAAAGCTTTTTAAAGTAGTTTAAAATCTCTAAAATATATATATGACATATATAAAATAACACTTTACTATATTTGTATAGTAAATTTGTATTTGTATATATATATGATATATATAAAACAACACTTCACTGTATTTGTACAATGCAATAAAATAATGTTATCTATCAGCCAAAGATACTGATAGTTCTTCCCTGTGTATGCTTAGTGGGAAAGGTGAGGCAGCAAAAAAGGTGAATGAAAAAATTAATGAATGAAAGAACACATGAAAGGAACATTACGCAGACTGATGCTGTTATCATAAACTGGGAAACAGGATCATCACGATCCTCCCCGAGTGGGAGAAAGTGCTCCGCCCACCTGACACAAGCAAATCAGAAGCTGGTTAAGAGGCAACTGCTGATCAATGAGGCACAGTTCAGGCAGCCTGGCTCATGGGAACAGGCAGGCCGTGGTGATTACGCCTTACATCTGGTGTCACCCAAGTCAAATAAAAAAGGAAGTCAAAGCGAATCCAACGAACTCCTCGCTCTGCCGTGCGCTGAGGAAATGGACACAGACCCAGCATCCTGGCTACGGAGGTTTCCCTCCTCATCAGTAAATGCTTGGCTGCCAACAACACAGGAGCCACTGCGCTGGCTCTGGAGATGCACACAGGTGACTCTAAAATGGCCAAGACGGCTGCTCAGGTGCACTGCTGACACAGAGGGGCACACGCCTTACAATGCATGCAGAGCTTCACGGGAGCAGGAGGAAAACTCAAAGACCACGCGCCGTCCGCCTGTCACAGCTGGAGAAGACTTGAAAGAAGGCTCTCTACTGCCTTGGAATGAGATAAAGCACAGTGCTCCTAACTAACCAAATCTTGCTGTGAGTGGGTTCCATATATTGTTTTACTTCATCATCACAACACCACTACCTGGCAGGTGTGCCTGGCTCAGCAAGGTAAACAGCTTGTCTGTGGTTAAGAGGCTTGTGCATAACACAGCTGGGATTTGAACTCAGATCCCACAACCTGTCTTATGACCACCTTCCTACACTGCTTCTCAAGGCAAAGGACAGTTCCAGCCATAAAAAATCAAATCCAAGCTGTATCCCAGAAAGGAACAGTATATACTGGCAGATCAAACAGTGACATAGATGCCGTAATCTTCCCTGGAAGTCTCTTCAGGGACTTCAAGATTCTGCAGAGCTTTTAAACTGGTTCCGATCAGTTCTAACTGACATGCTCTGTGTGCCCTGGTGTGTCCATGTGTCACAAGGTACAAAGTGTGATCAATACATGTGATGGATGTTTAAATTGTTACAAAGTTATTGTAAGCCATGTGATCATTATGTTCTACAAACATGCACTCATAAAAAAGCAATGGTTGCTTCTCTATTCTGAGTTGACTCAACATGTTTACTATTCATGGTCATTTTGACAATGAGAAAGAGGCAGGAACCACACAGACAGAGAGCAAATGAATAAAATAAATGTGGACATATCATAATGGTTTTAGGACCCTGCCTTTCCTTAAGATGGCAGTTGGCAGCAGCCGTCTCCATATTTATTTTAATCACAATTCAGAAAGACACTCATGACAGAGCACTTCCAGAACTGCTTCAGATTATTTGGGCCCATAGCCCCACCCTTCACCCGCAGGAAATCTCCCAGAGACCAGCATCACGGCCTGACTCTTTGGGACCGGGAACCTCCCAAAACTGCAGAGTGGCCTGGGCTGTTTGGATTGGAAACTTTGCAGAGACTAGCATCTCGGTCACCTCTGTTTGGGACCGGGAACTCCGTAGAAACCAGCATTTTGGCCTGACTCTTTGGGACCTGTAGGCCCACCGTTCACCCGCAGGGAACCTCCTGGAGACCTGCCTATGACAAAGTACGGTGGGCTGGCCTGCCTGAGATTCCACCGGCTCCGGGTTGAACACGCCCAGCATCTGCCTTACAACTTAGGGAGCCAGGAGACCACAGAGGGGAGTTAGGACCCTGTGAGGAAGCCGAGAGCCTGTGGGGGAGCCACTGCCCCTCCAGGAACAGAGGGTGAAAGAGGTAATTCACCACACATGCAGAGAAAGACTTGGAACACCGCCCAAAGCAAGGAAATATAGAAAAATAACAAAAGGAAAAACCAAAAGGCAGGCTCAAAGCTCTAGCCCTCCCCAAGAAAGCTTAGAAGCCGTGTACATAGAAGAAAACAGAAGCCATACACCTGAAATGTCTGAAATGATATCAAATGAAATAAATATGCAACTAGGGAAAGCTATGGAGAAATTCAAATCAGAAATACTTGTAAAAGAAGAATTGATAAAAATAGTGAAAGAAATAGTGAATGCGTCTAGTGAAAACACAGATAAAAAATTAGAGGAACAAAGCAAACAGATAGAATCCCTCAAAGAACAATATAAGAAACAAACAATGCATAAAGCAGATTCAAAGAGATATACAGGAAATCAAAAATTCTGTTGAAAGCTGTAAAAACCGCCTCAATGAAAGTGAAGATAGAAATTCAGATCTCGAAGATAAGATTGCAGCCAGTGAGCAGGAAAGACAAGATCTTTTAAAAATAACAAAGAATCAGGAAATAACAATTCAACACCTGCAAGATGATGCAAAAAAAAATAACATAAGATTAATAGGGATAAATGAAAAAGCAGGGACAGCCCAAATGATATCAAGAGGATATTTACAGAAGTAATAGCTGAAAAGTTCCCAAACATGAGAAGAGAAACTGACATCTGGATAAGTGAAGCATATAGAACTCCAAACAGCCATAACCAAAATAAAACTACACGCAGACACATAATAATCACCATCCCAGAAATCCAACATAAGAATAGAATACTAAAAACTGTTAGAGAGAAACGACAGATCACCTATAAAGGAAAACCTATCAGAATCACGGCAGACTTCTCAACACAAACAATGAAATCAAGAAGAGCATGGAGTGAAGTATTTCAGATCCTAAAGGAAAACCACTTCCAGCCCAGACTGACATACCCGGCAAAACTGTCCTTCAAAATGGATGGAGAAATAAGATACTTCCATGACAAACAACAGCTGAAGAACTTCATGAACACCAAACCAAACCTACAAAGAATACTGAAAGACATTCAGATACACACGGGAGAAAACCACTAAGCAAGGCAGACAATTAAACAGAATGGAAAGCTAAAGACACAACAGCAGAAAGATAACATGTCAACAATAAACCAATATATAGCAGTTACAACCATTAATGTAAATGGCCTCAACTCGCCAATCAAAAGAAACAGACTGGCAGAATGGATCAAGACACAACATCCAACCATATGCTGTCTACAAGAAACCCATCTAACCCAAAAGGACACTCATAGACTGAAAGTCAAGGGATGGAAAACAATACTTCATGCAACAGGAAACCAAAAAAAAGCAGGAGTAGCCATCCTGTTTGCAGACAATGTGAATTTCAAACCAAGAATGATCCAAAGAGATAAAGAAGGTCACTACATACTAGTTAGGGGAAAACTTCAAGAGGAAGAGATAACAATCATAAATATATATGCACCAAATTCCAGAGCACCCAGCTATATGAGGCAAATACTAACAGAAATGAAAAATCAAATAAGCAATAATACAATTATAACAGGAGACTTTAACACACCATTGACCCAAAGGGACAGATCAACTAGACAGAAAATCAGCAAAGACATAACAGAACTGAATCATACCTGTGAACAACTGGACTGGATAGATGTATACAGAGTGTTCCATCCAACAACATCAGAATACACCTTCTTCTCAGCAGTACATGGGACATTCTCCAAAATAGACCATATACTAGCCCACAGAACATATTTAAGTAAATGCAAAACAATTGAAATTATCCCATGTATGTTATCGGATTATAGTGCTGTGAAACCAGAAATTAATGATAACAGAATTTGCAAAAAACCTACAAACACATGGAAACTGAATAATACACTCCTGAGCAATCAGTGGGGCACTGAGGAAATTAAAGAAGAAATTAAACAATATCTACAAGTAAATGAAAATACAGACACAACTTACCGGATTTTGTGGGATACAATGAAAGCAGTCCTGAGAGGAAAATTTATTGCATTGAGTTCCCACATCAGGAAGACAGAATGAACACAAATAAACAACCTGATGCTACAACTCAAACAGCTATAAAAAGAAGAGCAAGTCAAGCCCAAAGCCAAAAGAAGGGAGGAAATTATAAAGATTAGAACAGAAATTAATGCAATGGAGACTAAGAAAACAATACAAAGGATCAATTAATCAAAGAGTTGGTTCTTTAAAAGAATAAATAAAATTGATAAGCCCCTGGCCAACCTTATTTAAAAAAGCAAAGAAAAACCTCAAATTCATGCAATAAGAAATAAAAAAGGTGAAATTACTACAGACTAAGCGGAAATACAGAAGATCATCAACACCTACTTTGAAAACCTCTATTCTCATAGGTTTGATAACACTGAAGAAATAGACAGATTCCTACATAAATATGAACTACCAAAGCTGGATCAGGAAGATGTAAAACTGCTGAATAACCCAATTTCTATTAAGGAAATTGAAAATGTAATTAAGTCTTGGCTACAAAGGAGAGTCCAGGCCCAGATGGATTCACTGCAGAATTCTACAAGAAATATAAAGAAGACTTAATTCCAACACTCCTGAAACTCTTCAATGAAATAGAAAGGGAAGCAATTCTGCCTAAATCATTCCTGGAAGCAAATATCACTCTAGTACCAAAACCAGAGAAAGGCTCAACTAAAAAAGAGAACTATAGGCCAATCTCCCTGATGAACATAGATGCAAAAATTCTCAGTAACTTATTGGCAAACAGTATGAAGCAAATCATCAAGAAGATTATACACCATGACCAAGTAGGATTCATCCCAGGAATGCAGGGATGGTTCAACATATGCAAAACAATAAATGTAATCCACCATATCAATAGAACCAAAAGGAAGAACCACATGATTATCTCTATAGATGCAGAAAAAGCTTTTGATAAAGTCCAACACTCATTCATGATAAGAACCTTACAGAGAATTGGAATAAAAGGTCTTTATCTCAATATGGTAAAAGCAATCTATGACAAACCAACAGCCAGCATCATATTAAATGGTCAAAAACTGAAAGCCTTTACCTTAAAATCAGGCACAAGACAAGGATGTCCATTATCACCACGGCTATTCAACATAGTACTGGAAATACTAGCCAGAGCAATAAGACAGGAAAGAGAAATAAAAGGAGTAAAGATAGGAAAAGAGGAAGTTAAATTATCAT